>VZQC01005680.1:5203776-5349320 GCA_009823505.1 Rhizomys pruinosus | reverse complement strand
TTTTTTTTTATTAATTTTATTTATTTCTGTATGTGTATGAATGTACTGTCTGCATGCAAGTTTGTGCACCCGTGTCGTGCAACGCCGCGGAGGTCAGAAGAGGGTATCGGATTCCCCTGGAACTGGAGTTCTCCTGGAATTGGAGTTTCAGACGGTTCTTAGCCGCCATGTGGGTGCTGGGGATCGAACCGGCGTCCTCTGTAAGAGCGGTCGGCGCTCTTAACCGCTAGGCTATCTCTCCAGCCCCATAATTTTATTTATTTTTTTATGTGTATGAATGTACTGTCTGCTTGTAGGTTTGTGCACCCATGTCGTGCAATGCCATGGAAGTCAGAAGAGGGCGTCGGATTCCCCTGGAACTGGAGTCAAAGATGGTTCTCAGCCGCCATGTGGGTGCTGGGGATCGAACCCGGGTCCTCTGCAAGAGCAGTCGGAGCTCTTAACCACTAGGCCATCTCTTCAGCCCCTGTTGTTTACTTTTCTTCCCCAGTAGCATGCATGGCACCTTCCAACACTAGAAAGTTAGCCAATAGGGATGAAGATTTCAGGTCAATACCAACTTGATTTCTCCATGTTCTATTACACCAGTACTTGGTGTCTTCAGCAATAGAGTGTTAGCTTCAAGTTCTGGAGGTTAACCAAGAGAAATGACAAGAGTCTGTAATGTCTGGGGTGGGTGTTGCAGTTGATAGGATCTCAGTGACCAATATCTTGAAAAGAAGCAAATAATACCTGCCCCTGGGATTTTTATTGGACAGCTTGTGATGTCTGGGATTGTTCCCAATAATAGGATAACTCCATGTAAAATATTTAAATATATGTACTTGAATGTATTTTAGGCAACTTCTGCAGTACTAGGTTTCCATATGGCTTTTTCAAGGGTTGTTAGTGTTACCCCTCCCCACTCCCCTGTCTACTCTGCCCTTCCAGTCCCTCAACACTTCCTGCTCCATTATTCCTTTTTGCCTCTTTTTACCACCTGTGTTCTATGCCCCCTCTCTTGAAATGGCCCTTTAACTGTTCATAACTTCTATGGGTACTCCAATTTAAACACACACACACACACACACACACACACACACACACACACACACACATCTAAATGAGTATGGGTTACCATGTAATGATTATTTCCAGTTCTACCCATTACCTGTCAATTTCTAAATTTCATTTTTCTTTAAAGTGTTCATCAGTTGATGGAGATCTAGGCTGTCCATTTCCTGGACTGTGAATAGAATGAATATGGATGAATAAATATCTGTATGCTAGACTATATAGTCATTTGGTATATACTCAGGAGTGGTAGAAACTGATCTTGTGGTATATCTATTTATAGCTTTATGAGGAACGGCCACACTGATTTCCAGAGCTTCTGTGCTAGTTCGCACTCCTACAAACAGTGAGCGAGTATTCTCCTTTCCCCACACCCATGTCACCATTTGTGGGGTTTTTTTTTTTTCCCTCTTAGCCATTCTGACTGGGCTAAGATGAAATTTCAAAGTAGCTTTAATTTTCACTTTCCTGATGACTAAAGATGTTGAACATTAAAAAAATACTTCTTAACCATTTATCTTTCACTCTTTTCTTTCTTTTTTTGTTTTTGTTATGCAAACTCTATTTAGTCTCACGCCCCATTTTTTTTTTGTTGTTGTTGTTGTTAGAAAGTTTGTTTACCTGGTGTTTTGGCTTTTAGTTCTTTGCATATTCGAGACTCTAACCCTCTGTCAGATATATAGCTGGTGAAGATCTTTTTTCCCATTCTGTAGGTGACCTCTTCACTCAAACGACAATGTATTGGTGTACAGAAGCTTTTAGGTTTAATGAGGTCCCATTTGTGAGTTGTTGGTCTCAATTACTGTGTTACGAGAGTCCTATTCGGAAAGTCCTTTCCTGTACCTATAAGTTCCAATGCAATTCCCTACCTACTCCTCTGTCAGATTCAGGGTATCATGTTGTGTGTTAAGGTCCTTGATCCATTTGGAGTTGACTTTTGTGCAGGATAAGAGATAAGAATCTAGTTTCATTCTTCTGCATGAAGCTGTCTAGTTTGACCAGCACCATTTATTGAAGATAGTGTTTTTTCTCCAATATATACTTGGAGCCTGTTTCTCAAAAAACTGGGTGGCTTTAGGATTTATACTTGATTCCTCAATTTTACTCCATTGATCAATAATATGTCTGTTTTTATGACTGTATCATGCTGTTTTTAGTTCTATGGCTCTGTAGTACAACTTGAAATCTGGCATGATAAAAAAAAAAAAAAGAAATCTGGCATGGTGTAACCTCCAGCAGTATTTTTAAGGATTGAGTTTTCTTCAGAAATTATCTTTATTAAATCCTATTTTCTTTTTTTTTTTTTTTTTTTTTTTGAGACAGGGTCTCCCTTGTAGCCCTAGCCGGCCTGGAACTAGCCCTGTAGATCAGGCTGGCTTTGAATTCACAGAGATCCGCCTACCTCTGTCTCCTGGGTGTTGGGATTAAAGGCATGCACCACCACACCTGGCTTAAAGACAGTTCTTAGCCACCATGTGGTGCTAATCGAACCCTAGTCCTCTGCAAGAGCAGTCAGTGATGTTAACCACTGAGCTATCTCTTCAGCCCCTAAATCCTATTTTCATATCTTTAATTGCTTTCCTTGACTTATTCAAGTGTGTGAACATACTCATAATTACCACATTGAATTCATTGTGCTGTGTGTTATCAAGTTGCTTTCCTGAGACAGCATGACTACAGGAGTACTAATTCTTAGAAAAGACATATTGTCCTGTTTTTTTTGTGTGTTTGTATTTTTGTAATGGGACACTTATATTATATTATATTTATATTATATAGGTCATTGGCCATGTCTTTTGGTGTGGATATCTTTCCCACCTTTGTTGAGTGTCTGTTTAGATCTCTACTTGATGTTACCCCAACTTCTCAGGTTTTGGACAGTCTGAATGGGGCTTGGGTTCAGCCTTGGGGCCACTCAGTGATGGTCGTGAATGGGTTATCAGGAGGTCCTAGCTCAGCTAGGGTTGGGTACAGCTTCTGAGCACAGAAACAAACCTTCATAGAGCAGAGCTAGCTGGCTTGCTGTGGTCCTAGCTCAGCTAGGGCTGGGTACAGCTTCTGAGCACAGAAACAAACCTCCATAGAGCAGAGCTAGCTGGCTTGCTGTGGATCCTAGCTTAGCTAGGGCTGGGTACAGCGTCTGAGCACAGAAACAAACCTTCATAGAGCAGAGCTAGCTGGCTTGCTGTGGATCCTAGCTCAGCTAGGGCTGGGTACAGCGTCTGAGCACAGAAACAAACCTCCATAGAGCAGAGCTAGCTGGCTTGCTGTGGATCCTAGCTCAGCTAGGGCTGGGTACAGCTTCTGAGCACAGAAACAAACCTTCATAGAGCAGAGCTAGCTGGCTTGCTGTGGATCCTAGCTCAGCTAGGGTTGGGTACAGCTTCTGAGCACAGAAACAAACCTTCATAGAGCAGAGCTAGCTGGCTTGCTGTGGATCCTAGCTCAGCTAGGGCTGGGTACAGCTTCTGAGCACAGAAACAAACCTCCATAGAGCAGAGCTAGCTGGCTTGCTGTGGATCCTAGCTCAGCTAGGGCTGGGTACAGCTTCTGAGCACAGAAACAAACCTTCATAGAGCAGAGCTAGCTGGCTTGCTGTGGATCCTAGCTCAGCTAGGGCTGGGTACAGCTTCTGAGCACAGAAACAAACCTTCATAGAGCAGAGCTAGCTGGCTTGCTGTGGATGCTAGCTCAGCTAGGGCTGGGTACAGCTTCTGAGCACAGAAACAAACCTTCATAGAGCAGAGCTAGCTGGCTTGCTGTGGATCCTAGCTCAGCTAGGGCTGGGTACAGCTTCTGAGCACAGAAACAAACCTTCATAGAGCAGAGCTAGCTGGCTTGCTGTGGATCCTAGCTCAGCTAGGGCTGGGTACAGCTTCTGAGCACAGAAACAAACCTTCATAGAGCAGAGCTAGCTGGCTTGCTGTGGATCCTAGCTCAGCTAGGGCTGGGTACAGCTTCTGAGCACAGAAACAAACCTTCATAGAGCAGAGCTAGCTGGCTTGCTGTGGATCCTAGCTCAGCTAGGGCTGGGTACAGCTTCTGAGCACAGAAACAAACCTTCATAGAGCAGAGCTAGCTGGCTTGCTGTGGATCCTAGCTCAGCTAGGGCTGGGTACAGCTTCTGAGCACAGAAACAAACCTTCATAGAGCAGAGCTAGCTGGCTTGCTGTGGATCCTAGCTCAGCTAGGGCTGGGTACAGCTTCTGAGCACAGAAACAAACCTTCATAGAGCAGAGCTAGCTGGCTTGCTGTGGATCCTAGCTCAGCTAGGGCTGGGTACAGCTTCTGAGCACAGAAACAAACCTTCATAGAGCAGAGCTAGCTGGCTTGCTGTGGATCCTAGCTCAGCTAGGGCTGGGTACAGCTTCTGAGCACAGAAACAAACCTCCATAGAGCAGAGCTAGCTGGCTTGCTGTGGATCCTAGCTCAGCTAGGGCTGGGTACAGCTTCTGAGCACAGAAACAAACCTTCATAGAGCAGAGCTAGCTGGCTTGCTGTGGATCCTAGCTCAGCTAAGACTGGGTACAGCTTCTGAGCACAGAAACAAACCTTCATAGAGCAGAGCTAGCTGGCTTGCTGTCGATGCTAGCTCAGCTAGGGCTGGGTACAGCTTCTGAGCACAGAAACAAACCTTCATAGAGCAGAGCTAGCTAGATTGCTATGGATGCTAGCTCAGCTAGGGCTGGGTACAGCTTCTGAGCACAGAAACAAACCTTCATAGAGCAGAGCTAGCTGGATTGCTGTGAATCCTCAGAAGTCTTTGGAAGGCATGGGCAGTTTTGTGGATGGTCCTTCAATGGAAGTGCTTTGAGTCAGTTACGGTGCTATCTGGGTTCACAATGCTATCCCTGGGAGATGTACCAAGTCCATGTGGTCCTCAGTGGCAGGGGCTGGGTTGTAATGAGGTGATGTTTTGTGCTTTTCTATGTTCCTTCTTTAAAAAATTGCTAGTTTTGTAACTAAAAACATTAATTAAGAAATAAAGACAAAAAGATGAACCATTTTAGAATTTGGGAGCAGTGAACTTCCCTCCTGCCACCTCCCCAATACCTTCACGACAAATTGTTGATGCTTAAAATTTCTTTTTTCTTTCTTTTTTAAAATTATTGTATGTGTATGAATGTACTGTCTGCATGCAGGTCTGTGCACCCATGTCGTGCAATGTCGAGGAGGTCAAAAGAGGGCGTCACATTCCCCTGGAACTGGAGTCAAAGACAGTTCTCAGCCACCATGTGGGTGCTGGGGATCGAACCTGGGTCCTCTGCAAGAGTGGTTGGCGCTCTTAACCACTAGGCCATCTCTCCAGCCCCATGCTTAAAATTTCTTAAGTGGAGATGCCCTTCTTGCCCTTACTTTGTCTTTGGATAAAGTAAAAATATATCTATATGGATAACATTAATCATGTTAAGCATTTATAGTCTAGGAGGCCAAAGGGTTTCTGGGTGTTTGTTCATTTGTGACAGTGTTTCATGTGGGCCAGGCTTACCCCAATCTCTAAGTAGCGACAGATGACCTTGAATTTCTGGTCCACCTGCCTCCTTCTCTCAAATGCCGGGAATACAGATGCATATCACCACTCCTGGGTAGAGGCCATTTTTTTAAGCTACAATTTATTTAAGGAATCAATTTATGAAGTCTTGGCTTCAGTATAAAATAAATAAAATGGAAAATGTAATAGAAATTATATTAAGTCATCCCTTTTAGCATGGGAAGGTATTATTTCAAGAACTTGAATTTTAGCCATATGGTTATGGACTAGAATATAAGGTGATTTTTCTCTTTTTGGCAGGGCTAGAGCTAGACCCCAGGGCCTCACACATGTGAGACAAATACGATAGCACAGAGCTACAGCTCCAACCCCAAAAGTATTCTTTTTTAAATTTTATTTATTTATTTTTCATGTGAATGAGTGTACTGTCCGCATGTAGGTTGGTGCACCCCTGTCATGCAATGCCACAGAGGTCAGAAGAGGGCGTCGGATTCCCCCGGAACTGGAGCTAAAGACAGTTCTTAGCCACCATGTGGGTGCTGGGAATCGAACCCAGGTCCTCTGCAAGAGCAGTTGGTGCTCTCAACCGCTGAGCCATCTCTCCAGCCCCCCAAATGTATTCTTTATAGACATACATGGTTAAAACAGTTTGAGAGTGTGGCCACATGTACACCTCCCATGCTCTAGTGAATGGCCCCATACACATGCACATATGGCAACTAATCGGACTTACTGGGTTATAAAGAGAAGAGGAGAAGGAGGAGGANGAGGAGGAGGAGGAGGAGGAGGAGGAGGAAGAGGAGGAGGAGAAGGAGGAGGAGGAGGAGGAAGAGGAGGAGGAGAAGGAGGAGGAGGAGGAGGAAGAGGAGGAGGAGGAGGAGGAGGAGGAGGAGGAGATAGAGATAAATTTTGGAGAAAGACATGCTGGGGGGACATGGGAGATGATTAAAGGGGGAAATAGGGGTGGATATCATATTTTGTTGTATACATGTATGAAATTCTCAAAGAATAAAGATATAAGAAAAAAACATAATAAAATGCACTTAAAGATGAAAAAAAAAGAACCATCAGTTTGAAAGTCCACGCCATAGAGTGAGTGCACAACTGCATCTTCTCCCGGCATGCATCTTCACATGCAGTGGAGCTGTGGCACTGAGTGCTTTCTGTGGACAAATGGAACTCTCCGGAGTTTAAGAATGGAGAAAGAACGAGGCCCTCAGAGGACAGGGTCTGTTCTGTGGCTCCTCATCTTCCTTATCTGTCTTGGGGAACCTGAACTGGGGCACAGAGCTCCATTAAGCAGTTTCCTGGAGAGTTGGGTTTTCTGCTGCTATTGCAGTTGTAGTGGAAAAGTTCATAGTTACCCAAGTTTAGGGACATGGGATCAGTGTGATTTGTTGGCTTCTCCAGACCTCACTCAAAAACCCAGCTACTTGCCCTGTGGTGTAAAAGAGGTATAACTCTTTTTTTAAATTTTTATTTATTTCTGTATGTGTATGAATGTACTGTCTGCATGCAGGTTTGTGCACCCGTGTTGTGCAATGCCGCAGAGGTCAGAAGAGGGTGTTGGACTCTCCTGGAACTGGAGTTCTCCTGGAATTGGAGTTTCAGATGGTTCTCGGCCGCCATGTGGGTGCTGGGGATCGAACCCGGGTCCTCTGTAAGAGCGGTCAGCGCTCTTAACCGCTAGGCCATCTCTCCAGCCCCCAAGAGGTATAACTCTTAATAAGCCACCACGAGAACATTTTATAATAACTGAATATTCAAGGACATTGATATATTTCCAAAGGACATGGACAAGGGAATTGAAGAACCTCTTTGACCTCCCAGGGTCTGAAATTGTAAATAATCTTTCTCAGATATGCAAAGGCATCCTGAATTCTTATTCCCACTGTTTTGGGAGTGTGCATCTTTCCCCAGGCACCCTCTGCTCCCACCGAATCTGGAACCTCTCATCTGAGCATAGGGGCCTAGGAAAAGCATAAGTAGACATAATTTTATTTTAGGTATTTACTATTGACTGAAGACCAAATGTTGTTAAGAGGGCTATTGAATGAAAAGGATGGCATTCATTCAGTGGAAGCATGCCAATGGGAGATTTGGGGTGGGCATTTCTCATTATTTTATAAACTTTTTACTTCCTTTCCCAAGGCAAACATGTAGGCCATAGCTGGAAGACCTTGCTTACACATGCACCCAAGTGAGATTCCCAGAAGAGAATAATGTAAGGAGGAAGATACCACAAAAATACATTTTACAGTGAAGGCATTAGAAGAAGTGTATTGTTTTCAAGAGGGGGCAGCAAGGTTTATAGTATCTAGTGTTCAGGGTCAGTGTGCAAGCTACGATGTCTAGGCTCAGAGGAGCTATGGCATCTGTTGACAGAGTGGTTCTACAATAGAATTTGGGATTTGCATCAGGTACAAACCTGTCTTTGTGGCCGCATAGAGATTCCGTGTTTTCCTAATATCTGTTAATATATTTCTTCCTATTTAAATTAGAATGGTTTTAGATGTTTGTGATGATAAAATCCCATTAATACAGGCTTTTTGCTACCTTAACATCAGATATTTAAATAAGGAAGAGTAATCATCTAGTAACAATTCCAGACACTTCTTTCATACATGCTAAAAGAGAAAATATCTGATAGATGCTCTGCCACAGATGACTTGCTATAATAAGTAATGTTTGATTTGTTATTAAATATGAAAATATTAAAAGCCTTGACTTGAAAAGTGACATTTTTGTTTGCCATTTGTTAGAATAACTTATGTTTTATTCTTTGTTCTACTGGATGTAATTGGATTAATGTTAATTATTGTATTCTATTCCTATGTATAATAAATAATTATAAAGTGGGTACCAAAATGACTTTCTTTTTCATTGTGGTCCTTTAATATGAAAAACAAAATCAAAGGATGCAAAGCTCCATTCTTTTTCATTGACCTAGCTTCTTTAGTAAGCAACACAAAGGCAGAATTTAATGCTTGGCACATAGAAATCGATAAATACTTTTTAGCTAAAAGTACAAACAGCTAATAGGGAGAGCTTATGTCATAAAGGACAAAGTCACAGAAGAAAGAACTCACTGATTCAGCAGTCTTCACGATGTAGCAGCAAACACTTTTTCTGAATTCTGTTGGACTCGCATATTGTAAAATCTAATGAGAAACAAACATTCCAGCTATTAAAACAATACACATCACAGCAAGTGCAACAGTTCTAATTCCATATGGTCAATATATGTGTTTGTGTATTTTTAAACAATAAGTAATTTGATTTTTAAATTGCATTTTTTCATTTTTTTCTTTATTTTTATATTACATGTATGAGTGTATTTTTATTTCTATATTACATGTATGAGTGTATATATGTAAGTACACCCATGTGTGTCATGAAAACCTGAGGAAGACAGAAAAGGGAGTTAGATCCCCTGGGACTGGAGTTACAGATAGTTGTTAGCTGCCATGTGGGTGCTGGGATTCAAACCTAGGTCTTCTGCAAGAACAGCCAGTGCTCTTAACCACTGAGCCATCTCCCTAGCCCCAACTTTTTAAATGCTAAAGATGAAGCAGAAAGTTTGGGATTGCCGTATTACTTTTTGTTGATAATTTAATTCATTGAATGGAGAAAAATTTTAGAGCAGTGCCCAACAGAGCAGACCAATAAATATCAGACTAACATTTCTATTTCAATCATTGTTATAAGAATTTAAGTTTGGAGGCTAGAGAGAGAGCTCAGTAGTTAAGAGCACATACTGGGGCTGGAGAGATGGCCTAGCGGTTAAGAGCGCTAACCGCTCTTGCAGAGGACCAGCATCCACAGTTCCAGGGGAATCCGATCCCCTCTTCTGACCTCCGAGGCATTGCACGACACGGGCGCACAAATCTACATGCATACAGTACATTCATACACACAAAAAATAAATAAAAAAAAATAAAAAGAGTACATACTGCTCTTACAGAGGACCATTTGATTCCCAGAGGATCCAATGTCCTCTGTACGGTACCCACACATGCCCTCAAACAGATACATAATTAAAAATAAAACGCACATCATAAAACAAAAACAATAACTAAAATGTTTTTAAAACAGAGCGATGAGGGCTGGAGAGATAGCCTAGCGATTAAGAGCACCGACTGCTCTTGCAGAGGACCCGGGTTCGATCCCCAGCACCCACATGGCAGCTGAGAACCGTCTGTAACTCCAATTCCAGGAGAACTCCAGTTCAAGGGGAATCCGAGACCCTCTTCTGACCTCCGCGGCATTGCACGACACGGGTGCACAGACCTACATGCAGACAGTACATTCATACACATACAGAAATAAATGAAAAAAATTAAAAAAACAAAACAAAACAAAACAGAGTCCAAGCTAGGCAAAGCAAGCAAGCAGCGAGCGTGCATTTGTTTATTTCGTTTATCCGACCTTCGCTCTGCATGTCATGTGCCTAGATGTTTCCTGTTCCCGTGCCTTGACTTCCTGGTGGCCTATAACCTGAAACCGTGAGTTTCTCCTTCAAAGTGCTTTTTGTCAGCGTATTTTATCACAGCAACAAAAATGAGACTAGGACACTGTTTTGTTACTATAACTTTATAGTGTAACTTGAGATCTGGTACCGTGTGCCTCCAGCTTTGCGATGCCATCTCAGCCCAGTCAGAATGGGCGCTGTCGAGAAATTATGATAATAAATACTGCTGAAGGTGTGGAGAAAGAGAACTCCTTATTTACTGTTGGGGAGAATCAAAATTGTTGCAGGCATGATGGAGAATTTTCAAAAAGCTAGAAATGGAAATACCATAAAACTCAGCTCTCCCAGTCCTGGGTATAAGCCCAAGGGACACTGTGTTTTACTATAAGGATGCTTGCTCATCAATGTTCATTGCTGTTGTAGTCAAAATAGCTAGGAAATGGAGCCAGCATAAGCTAGCTGATGCATTGATAATGAAAATGTGGTCCGTATACAAAATGGGACTTCATTCCTATATAAAGAAAAATGAAATTATGAAATCTGCAGGTAAGTGGATGGAACTCATAAAAATTATATTGAGTGAGGTCACCCAGCAGAGAAAAACATGTTGCATATTCTCCCTCATATGTGTGTGGATCCTGACCTTGAATCTCTAATTTTTTTTTTTTTTTTTGGTCTTTTTGAGACAGGGTCTCCCTGTAGCCCCAGCTGTCCTGGAACTCACTCTGTAGACCAGGCTGGCCTTGAACTCACAGAGATCCACCTGGCTCTGCTTCCCAAATGCTAGGATTAAAGGCCTGAGCCACCACGCCTCGTGAATCTGTAATTTTGTGCGTTTAACTTACAGTACTTATAGAAGCCAGGAAACTAGAAAACTGGGAGGAGGTTTCCCTAAGGGATTGGGAGAGTAGAATGTCAGGAATATGAAAAGAGGGGGAATACTGTATGAGGAACAGCTTAAGTAAGGAGAAGGTGGGGGTAGAGGAGAGAAGCAGGCAGGGAGGAAGGAGAGTCAACCAAAACAAAGGACATCTGACAAAGCCATATAGAAACCTATTGTCTTGTAACCAAATTTAAAAATATATAACTTAAAAAAAAAGAATTTGATGGGAGACACCCTGTATGGCTAGAAAATATCTGCTCCCAGAAGCCATGGTTATTAATCCCAGTGTCAGTAAGGCACTACCTCCTTATGAGTCAGGGAAGCCCCAGAAGCCCTAATACAACACAGGCCCTAAGCCTTCTCTTGGCTTCGCACTCCATTGCTGAAGACCATAAAACAAGCTGGAACAGAGCTAGAAGCTTCTTCCCCAATAGCTTTCATCGTGCGGGAGGATGCTATGCAGTCAGCTTGGGTGAAGGGCATCAGTGGTCTTGCCCAACTGTGAGTCATAGAATCTATGAGACCAACCTGCCAGGCAGTGGCTTGATTGTTGTGGGGATACCCAGCTGATTTCATAGTTTTTATTTATTTATTTATTTATTTATTTATTTATTTATTTATTTATTATATATATATATATTTTAAATTTTTTATTTTTTTTAATTTTATTTATTCTTTTTATTTTTTTATTTATGTGTGTGAATGTACTGTCTGCATGTAGGTTTGTGCACCCATGTCCTGCAATGCCGCAGAGGTCAGAAGAGGGTGTCGGATTCCCCTGGAACTGGAGTTCTCCTGGAATTGGAGTTGCAGACGGTTCTCAGCCGCCATGTGGGTGCTGGGGATCGAACCCGGGTCCTCTGTAAGAGCAGTCGGTGCTCTTAACCACTAGGCCTGGTAGGGATGAGGGGAGCTTTTAGGGACAGGAAGTAGGAAAAAGAGAACTTGGGGGGACAAGTAATCAGAATACGCTAGATGTATGCATGGAAGTACAACAGAATTAATAAAAATTTAAATAGAGATAAAAATAGAAATAGAGATAGAAAAAATAAAATGTTCATTTAATTACATAGGATAAGACACACATCTAATAGTGATTATCCAGTGTGTTTTACTAACCCTCTCCAATTCCTAATTAGATAGTCCAAAAGTTTCCCAGTGAGGAAGGGTGAGTAATCTCCTTGCCTTGCTTGCCTCTGTGGAAACAATGAGGCTGCAGGGTGACACTGTGGTGTGACCAGTCACTGGTTAACACCCATAGCCCTTGCAGCCCAGCAGACTTTCCTTCATTGACGTCTAATAAAGGAAGTGGTACCAGCACCGTCTATTCTAAAAGCACTGATTTTCAATTCCGAGAACTGGCATTTTAAGTTCTGATCTATCTTGTCACCCTGGAGGAATTCCTTAACTTATTTTCCTAAGATGTGAAATGAAGCAGGTTAGGGACACAACGTATGTCCATTTAACAATCTTCACACGAGAGTTTTACTTGTGGGTATGTATGTATGGCTATAGATGGGGGTCTCTATATTTCCCTGACCAGCCCCAAACTCCCACTTCTGGAGCAGCTGAGGCTGTAATTGCGTGCCACCATACCCAGTGTATAATATTTTTGGTGTTATAGAGCTACAGGGTCACTCCTTTTTTCAAAGCCCTTCCTCTGCTCACAGCTACCCTCTTATGTGGTACGATGATCAAGCAGCATAATGCTGTAAGGATGGAAGTCAGTTTCTCATCAGTGCTAGGCAAATGCTATTCCTCTGACCCATACCCCCAGGCCATGCACAGAAATTCTTCATAAATCTAAATATCTGTCTTGTTGGAGGGTAGGGAAGAATGATAGATTTTTTTGTTTCCAAGGTAAAACGATACAAAGTAAGTCAAAGCTGAAAGAGGTGCGGATCGTGAGCCTGCTAGTCCAGCAGACGCTAGACTTAGCACCTGCAGCTGCTAAGATGGAGCAGAGATTTGAATTAAATTTGAATATTATTATTATTTTTCCTTTGCAATTACTTTTTAGTTTAGTATGCAAAGTATTGGATGACATCAGGACACCTTCATATATATGAGTTATGGTACTTTGTTCTCGGTCATTCCCCTTCCCCTCTACCCATCCTATCGTCTTTCCTTCATCCATCTGCTCCCTCTCCTCCCCTGGTTAGTCCCTCCTTTCTGCTTTCCTTTCATATGTATTCTGTTACCATCTTTATTGCCCATATTCCTTCCCTTTCAGG
The DNA here is from genome assembly GCA_009823505.1 of Rhizomys pruinosus. Classification (NCBI taxonomy): domain Eukaryota; kingdom Metazoa; phylum Chordata; class Mammalia; order Rodentia; family Spalacidae; genus Rhizomys; species Rhizomys pruinosus. Next base: position 5,336,187 of record VZQC01005680.1, on the reverse strand, counting down.
ATCTCTTTCTAGTTTCATGACCTGTAAACACACACACACACACACACACACACACACACACACACACATAAGAGAATTTTAAACTTAGTTCCTGCCTCCAGGTTCAGCTGGTGAGTGCCTGCTCTGGCTTCCCGTGTTGATGGACTGTGACTTGCAAGGTGCAATAAACCCTTTCTTCATTAAGTTGCTTTTGGTCACTGTTTTATCATAACAGAGAAGCAAACTAGAACAATCATTTCACTTTTCTTCACAGCTGAATAAACTTCCCGTTTACATGCACTAGGTTTTCTTTATCAGTGATGAACGGCTCCTGACCATTGTGAAGAGTCCAGCTATAAACAAGGACATGCAAGTATCTTTGTCATATGTTGGCTTAGAGTCTGAATAGCTGTGTTGTCTGGTAGTTATATCTTAGTTGTTTGAGAATCCTCTATGCTGATCTCCATAGTGGCAGTACCAGGTTACATTCTCACCAGCAGGGAATAGGGGTCTTTCTCCACATCCCCATTAGCATTTGCTGTCATATGTTTCCTTGACAACAGCAGAACAGGGTGAAATAGAGGCTCAAAGGAATTAATGAATCAAGTAAAATAGAAATTTTATTGAGCCAGGTGTGGTGGTGCACGCCTTTAATCCTAGCACTTGGGAGGCAGAGGCAGGTAGATCTTTGTGAGTTCAAGGCCAACCTGGTCTACAGAGTGAGTTACAGGACAGCTGGGGCTACAGGGAGACCCTGTCTCGAAAAAGACCAAAAAAAAAAAAAAGAAATTTTATTACTGCATGTATGTGATGGGGCCATGCATACACCACACAGCACATGTGGATCCAACTCAGGCTGTCAGGTTTGTACAGCAAGTGCATTTACATCTTGCACAGTCTCACCAGCCCCCTCAAAGCTCTTTTAATTCGCATATCCCTTATAAATGATGTTGAACATCTTTTAAAGTATTTATTGGCATTTGTATTTCTTCCTGTGAAAACTAGTTACTCAGTTATTTAGACCATTTATTGATTGTATGATTTAGTTTTGGATTAAATGTGCATTTCTTTATTTGTCCTGGATTCTAATACCCTATCTGATGAGTGCTTGATGAAACTTCTTTCCACTCTGTAGAGAATCTCCTCACTCTGGTGACTGTTTCCTTTGCCATGAGAAGCGTCTTCATTTCATGAAGTCCTGTATGCCTATTCTTTTTTTAAATTTTTATTTATTCTTGTATGTGTATGAATGTACTGTCTGCATGTAGGCTTGTGCCTTGAGGTTATTTCCTGTGCCGTTGGAATCCTGTTCAGGCCTTGCCTTTCTTTGTTAATTCCCCCAAGACTTTCAAAGCTTCAGGTCTTAAATTAGGCTATTAATCTATTTTGAATATATTTTTGAGGAGAGAGAGAGAGAGAGAGAGAGAGAGAGAGAGAGAGAGAGAGAGAGAGATCTGGTTTTATTTTACTCCAAGTAGAAATCTAGTTTACCCAGAACCATTTGCTAAAGAGTTTTTATTCTCTCCCATTTATGTTTTTGAAAGTTTTGTGAAAAATTAGGTGGCTCTAGCTCTGTTGGTTTACGTCTGGGCCCTTATTCCATTGGTCTTTATTTCTTGTGTTGTGCCAGAATCATGCTGTTTTTGCTACTATGTAATATAATTTGAGATCAGCTGTTGTGATAGCTCCTGTTCTTTCTGATAAAAATATCTTTAGCTATTTGGGACCTTTGGTACTTCTATACCAATTTCAGGATTTTTTTTCCTGAAGAATGTCATGGAGTTTCCTTTCGGTAACATGGCTATTTTCTACAATTTCTTTCTCCAATGTCCTTATGTTTTCATTGTAGAAATCTTTTGCCTTCTTGTTTAGGTTTATTCCTGGAAATTAAAAAAAAAAAGCTATTGTGAATGGAAATTTTTTTCTCTTGATTTCTTTCTTGTCAATTTGGTATATAGAAAAGCTATTGATGATGTATGTTGATTTTGTATCCTGATACTTTGCTAAAACTCCTTATCAGATCATAGAGTTTTCCAAAGGAATCTTTAGGGTCTTCTAGGTATATGCTCATATTTACAAATAAGGATAATTTGACTTCTTTTCCTAATTTTTTTGGTCTTTTTGTTACAAGTTCTCCCTGTAGCCCTAGTTGGACTAAAACTCACTATGTAGACCAGGCTGGTCTTGAACTCACAGAGATCTGCCTGTCTCTGCCTCTTGAGTGCTGGGACTAAAGGTGTGTGTCACCACGCCTGGCTCTTTTCCTATTTGTATCCTCATACTTCTTTCTCTTGCTTTACTGCTGCAGTTAAGACTTTGATCACTGTATTAAATATTAATGAAGTGGGAATCTCTTCATTAGTCTACATTTAAGAAGAAATTCTCTGGTTTTCCTCATTCAACATTATGCTGGCCACAGGTTTGTCATGTGTTCCTCTTACTCCTTGTTTCTTCAGGGATTTTCTCATGAAGGAATCTGTGGTTTCTGACCTTTAGTCTATTTGTGTGTTGAATTACATTTATTGATTTGCTTGTAGAACTGACCTTACATCCTTAGAATAGAACCTACTTGGTCATGGTGTTTGATGTTAATGTTTTATTGAATTTGATTTGCAAAATAATTATTGAGAAATCTTGCATCTATGTTCATCAGAAAACCATTCTAGCTTTCTCTCTCTTTGTGTCATTGTCCAGTTTTGGTGTTGGGGTAGTTCTGGCTTTGTAGAATGAGTTGGGTATTGTTCCTTTCCTTTCTAACTTATGACACAATGTGAGGAGCATTGATGTCCACTCTTCAAAGATTTGATAGACTTGACAGTGAATCCATCTATTTCTGGACTTTTCTTTATAAGAAGACTTTTGTTGCTGCTCTAATGTCATTAGAGTTATGAATCTATTTAAGTTATTTGTAACTTCTTTATTTAATTTATGTAGGTCCTAGATGTCTAGGAATTTATTCATTTCTTCCAGATTTTCCAAGGCTTTGGAATATACATTCTCACAGGATTCTCTGCATTTCATTGGAATCTGTAGTAACCTCCCCATTTCCATCTTTGAATTTATTAACTTAGGTTTTCTTTCTCTCTCTCTTCATTTTTTTTAGTTTGCCTTGGGGTTTTGTCAACCCCAACTATATTTCCAAAGATAGAACTTTTTGTTCAATTGATTCTGTGTGTTGTTCTTTTAGTCTCCAATTCATTAATTTCTGTAGATTATTTCTGCTGCTTGGGGTTTGGATTGTTCTTGATTGTATATGACTTTGAAATTCATCATTAGGTTATTTATTTAAGGTCATTCTAATATTTTAATGTAAATAGTCATAACTATGAATTTTCTTCTCAGAATTACCTAAGCCATATCACGGGAGATTTTTGCTTTCATCTTGACGTCATCCTAGGAAACTTTAATTTCTTCCCTGATTTTTTTTAATTTAATTAATTAATTTATTTATTTTTAAATTTTATTTATTTATTTATTTTGTATGTGTATGAATGTACTGTCTGCATGTAGGTTTGTGCACCCGTGTCGTGCAATGCCGCGGAGTTCAGAAGAGGGTCTCGGATTCCCCTGGAACTGGAGTTCTCCTGGAATTGGAGTTTCAGACGGTTCTCAGCCGCCATGTGGGTGCTGGGGATCGAACCCGGGTCCTCTGTAAGAGCGGTCGGCGCTCTTAACCGCTAGGCCATCTCTCCAGCCCATCTTCCCTGATTTTTTTTAATGACATACTCAAGAGTATATTGCTCAGTTGTCTTGAATTTGTGTAGATTCTGTAGTTTTTCTTACCACTAATTTCTTTTTAAAATTTTTTTAATTTATTTTTTATGTGTATGAATGTACTGTCTGCATGTAGGTTTGTACACTCATGTCGTGCAATGCCGTGGAGGTCAGAAGAGGGCATTGTGCAATGTCGTGGAGGTCAGAAGAGGGGGTCAGATTCCTCTGGAATTGGAGTTCCCCTGGAATTAGAGTTACAGATGGTTCTCAGCTGTTACGTGGGTGCTGGGGATTGAACCTGGGTCCTCTGCAAAAGCAGTCAGCGCTCTTAACCGCTAGGCCATCTCTCCTCTTTTGTATTTTGTAAGAGTTGGTTTATGACCTAGAGAATGGTCTATTTTAGACAAGATTCTGCGGGCCCCCGAGATCAGTGGGCGTTCTGTTCCTTTGCTGTGATAAACACCACGACTAAAAAGGAGCATGGGGGGGGGTGGTTTATTTCATCTTTCACTTCCAAGTTGACAGTCAGTCATTAAGGGAAGCCAACGGCAGGCGCCTGGAGGCGGGAAGTGAAGCAGAGACCGTAGAGGACTGCTGTTTACTGGTTTATACAGCCCAGGCCCACCTGCCCAGTGATGCAGCCACCCAGAGCAGCCTGGGCCCACCTACATCGATTAGAAGTTAACAGAATGCCTCCTAGACATGGGCAAGGCCAATCTGATAGCGGAAGTCCTTCAATCAGATCTGTAGATCGTGTTAACTTGACAAAAACTAACCAGCTCATAGCCATATCAGGTAATAAGCATTAGTTTGAATATCTTGTTTTTTTTAATATGTATGAGTGTACTGTCTGCATGTAGGTCTGTGCACCCGTGTCGTGCAATGCCACGGAGGTCAGTAGAGGGCGTCAGATTCCCCTGGAACTGGAGTTAAAGACGGTTCTTAGCCACCTTGTGGGTGCTGGGGATCGAACCCGGGTCCTCTGCAAGAGCAGTCAGTGCTCTTAACTGCTGAGCCATCTCTCCAGCCCCTAGTTTGAATATCTTAAGCCTCTAGTTGTAATGTTCATGTTCTACATGTAAGATATTAATTATTTTATGCCTTGTATGAAATATTTGGTAATATAGTACAAAACATGCTCTTCAGAATTTCTTTTTAGACAGCTCAACTTCTGTCTTTGATTATCAGTCATGGAGAAATTTCAATTTTATATGTCATTTCTTTTTCCAATATTTTTCTGAGAGGTTTCAAACTTATAGGAAGCAATAGTAATAACAAGTACTCCTAATAATGTGGATCCAGTAGGATATGCACCAGCTTTGGTTCTAAGCAATATGAGTGTAGTGAGCCATTTCAATTTCACAGTAACCCTTAAAAGAAAATTCACCAGTTTTCATCAAACAACCTGCATTAAAATCCCACATTGCAACTTACAGCAGTGAGGACACACAGCTGTTTGGCTCCAGTCTGGGCAGCTAACCACTTCCAATACCACTGCTTACTTTGTACAAAGAGAACAGAACCTTCCAGATATAATAAACTAGCATGTGTCATGTTTTCTCCAGATTGATTTCTTTTATAATGGCACAAAAGAGATTATAAACTGCTATAGAAAAAATAACCACCTCTTACTGCCCATCAATTCCTTTAGAATAGGGTTTTTTCTTTTCTTTTTAAAAGATTATCTTATTTGTGTGTGTGTGTGTGTGTGTGCACATGCGCGCGCGCATGCGTACGTGTCTGTGTACCTGTGTGAGTTTATGTGTACCACATGCATGCAGAGATGCCCACAGTGGCTAGAAGAGGATGTTGGATCCCCTAGGATGGAGTTACAGGTAGTTGTGAGCTACCCTCTGGGGGGTGGGAACTGAACCTAGACACTCAGCAAGAGCAGGAAGCAGTCTGAACAGCTGACCCATCTCTCTATTCCCTAGAGTAGAATTTTAAGGGGTTACTGAAGTCACTTTTTTAAAGATGTTTTTTAAAAGTCAATTCAAAGTCATTTTTAGCATGCCATAAGTTTTATTGGAATCTCTAATGGTTTGTTCCACACCTACAATCAGTGACTTCTAAATGTGAAATATTGCCTTTTGAGACTGATATATATGAGTACCACTTTTAGCATATATATTGTTTAATCACTCAACAAAGATATTATATAGGGCTCCATTTCTAGGCACTGTTTAAAACAAAAAATGGTTCACTATTTTCCTCAATGATTAAAACTCCGAGGAACTTACATTATGGGTGGGGGGTTGTATTTATGTGATTTCTGTACTGGACTCTTTCAGCTAGGAATGGAATGTTGTGTCACTCCAAAGAATTTCTATGTTGGGAGGTGAGGCTATTGGGGGGTGAGAGCAGAGCTTTCATAAACTGGATTTGTACCTTAAGGAAGCCATGTGAGGAAAGTTTTTATCCCTTTTTCATGTGAGATCACAGCATCTATGAAGTATCATTGGTGATACAGAGAACGAGGTTTTACAGAGGTCGAATCTATTAGTGCTTTGCATTTAGCCCTCCTAGGCTCCAGAATTGCTAGCAATGAATTCTGTTGTTTATAAACTTGTTAATTTAAGGTATACTGTTACAGCAGTTTTAAGGGACACAGACACTTTCAGACACTAAAATGGGAATATTGTCCTTGAGATAAATGCTTATTATATATAACATTGCAGAATAAATCTGTGCTAACCTGATACTCAGAATCTCATCTCTATATAGAAATCAATTTTCCCCAATGGAAACATCTTTTTTAGAGATCCTACAAAAAGCAGAAACCAGCTAAATTTATCAGCCCTAATTCAAGCTCCAAATTAGGAAAGCAACTTACTCTGCATAATATGGTAAGATGGAAAAAAAAACCTAAACAGAATTCCATTTATACTTTTGCTTAAGTAACTCAGATATTTTATGGAATTATTATTGTTTAATTGTTATTGTCCAATTAATGTATCAACTGAATTAAAAGCCACAATTTAAAATGGGAATGTTAATCTAGTTGTAATATATGCTTCTATAATCATGTGAGTAAATTCGATACTGGATATTATACACTAGTTAATATAATAAATTTCAATAAAAGCCAATGATGTGCAATGCCATTTGCAGTAAAATTAAATGTATAGTATGATCTGAATTACTTCATTATTGGAAAGTTTTTATAAGAATATTTGGCTGGGTGTGGTGGCACACACCTTTAATTCCAGCACTCAGGAGGCAGAGGCAGGCCGATCTTTGTGAGTTCAAGGCCAGTCTGGTCTACAGAGTGAGTTCCAGGACAGCTGGAGCTACAGGGAGACCCTGTCTCAAAAAGACCCCCCAAAATTTTTTGACCTGATGTTGGTAGATAAATCCTTGTTTCTGCTGGTGAATAAAACATAAGTTAATTATTGATTTGTGGGAAAAATATTTTGTTATTGATGATAAAAGCTATGGTCTGGTATACGTAACACAAGTGCTCTGTCACTGAAGCAACCTCAGTCTACAGAAGCATATTTTTTAACCAAAGAGTTTATTGAGGTTGCTGGGTAATGGGTAAAGTGTGGGTGTTCCTCACCTGAGACTGTACAGAAAAGTCTTCACCCAAGTATGGATGCTGGCTTACCCATAGCCTCTCAAAATAGGAAGAGCTTTTTTGTTTGTTTTTTGTTCTTCAAGTCAGGGTCTCCCTTATAACACCAGCTGTCCTGAAACTCACTATGGAGACCAGATTAGCCTTGCTCTCATAAAGATCCACCTGCCTCTGTCTCCCAAATGCTGGAATTAGAAGGCTGTGCCACCACACTCAGGTCCTGCAGAACCATTTTTAATGTGAAGATATTTTAACAAATATACATGTGACTTCACTGAAAGCAGAGAAGCTTTCTGGATAATGCAAGCCGAGGCACCATCTGCTAGGTGAACTGATTGCTGACTCGTGGTTTGTGTTAGCAGAACTCAAAAAATTATTTCTCATATTTCATTTTATTTTACCTTTGGAGAACTATACTAATTTTAAACTAACACACAATTTAAGAAGTCACACTCAGTTTTAAAAATTTAGCTTTTGTAGTTTCATAGTACTGTTCTCAATCAAGTTTAGACACCCCTCCCATTCTGTGCCCAACTTCGACCCCCCACCAGATGTCATGCATTCTGTGAAACATGGTAAGACCTATCCAGTCATTTGTATCCAGATGTCCTTAAGTGAAAATTCATCCACTGAAGTCTAGACAGCCCATCTAGAGATTGTTAAGTAAGGTATACTCTCCCTCACCCAGTAATAATCAGTCTTCAGTATTTCTCAGTCTAGGGCTGGTCCACCCCCATTTCTCTCCTCCCCTCTGGATCTTATGTAATTGAGTTGGTATGGGTCCTGTGCTTGATGCCACAATGGCCCAAAGTTCACATGTGGAAACTTCCAGTGGCCTGAAATCCTCTGTTCCCCTGTGTTCATGAACCAGCCCTGTCCCTTACACTCTTTCTGTCCCCTTCTTCCACAATAGTCCCTGGGCTGCCAGTGCACCAGTGAGGTTCAATACAGGAATCCCACACAGAGACACACACTGCAGTCTCTTATTCTCTAAAGCTTGGCCACTCGTGGCCTTCCGTGTGCATCGCACTTTGTTGTGTACAGCAGTTTCCCTGGGGAGGGTTGAGGGATGCAGTAACTTTTTCTCTACCATGAGCAAATATAGAGGTTAGGTGTAGATGTGTCACCTAGAACTGGGCATTTCTCCATGTCTGACCAGTTGTGGAACTCTGCAGGAGCCTCCATCTGTTGGAATAAGAAGCTTCCTTGATGAAGTGCATGGTATGCTTGTCTATAAATATAAGGATCCATGGTTAGCTTTTGGCAAGAAATATCATTTGCCTGAAGATTTGACAAAGCTAGGGTTTTCTCTAGGATCTATGACCTCTCCAGCCATGTGCATTTGGCTATGTTTACAGTGCTGCCTGTCAGTTCACTCCACTGAGTGGGCTTTAAGGCCAATTAAGTAGCTGTTGATTGCCCCCCATAACAGTGCCACCACTGCACCAAATAGCGGTACCTTGCTGTGGTGGTTGTTATGGTCGTCAACCTTTAGGGCTGGGCTGGACTGTTGAGTGATCTTCTCTCTTAGCAGTTTACACATTATCATTTAGAATTATGCAAGCTAAACTTCAGTTGGAAGGTTTCCAGGTCAGTTCCTGCTCCATTGCTCCAAGTCCTGTATCTGAAGTATGTCCTTTCTTCAGCACTAGGTTCTTATCTATTAATTCTAGGAGATAACCAAGAGCTTTGGCAATAGCCTGTGTTATTTTGGGACTGTCAGTGACCACTCAAGGGAGGTCCTTTCTGTCTGACACTGTGTTCCTAGCCAAACAGGCCGCAGGTGTGTATATGCAGTGATGTTAAAATGCTGTATGTGAATTTCTCATGGGATCACGGGAATCGCACTTCCATCTGGTTCCCGAGCCCTCCAAGATTCATTCATGTGTATTCTTTTCCTCCCATCTGACCTCCTTCCTCCCTCCCTATTCCCAGCACCCCACTTTTCTCACCCTCCCCTTAACATCCAACTTCCACCATCTCCCTCCTGGACAACCACCCCCCCCAACCCACCGTAGCTCCTGTCATGTCCCTCTCTCCTCTCATCTGAGCCACCCTCTCCACTGCTAATATCCATTCCCTACAATTCCCCTTTGGGTTCCTTTTATCCCTCTACCTCCCTGTATTGTTTCTGTTTTTCTGGCTCCTATTGTTACATCAGGATATATACTCACATATAAGAGATTGGTGGTGCAGTCTGCAAATGAGGGAGAGCATATATCACTTGCTTTGGTATGTGTGTGTATTACTTCACTTAATATAATTCTCTCTAGCTCCATCCATTTACCTGGCAATTTCATCTTTTCTTACTGCTGAGTAGAACTCCATTGTGTAAATCTACCACAATTTCTTATCCATTCATAGGTTGTGGGACAGTCAGGCTGTTTCCATGAGCCATTGCGAGAGCAGCAACAAACATGCATGTGCAGGTGATGAGTCCTTTGGGTATATGAAACTGGGTCATACAGTAGATTCATTTTTAGTTTTTTGAGAGTTCCCTACACGGCCTCCTATGGTGGCCACACTAGTCTGTGTTACCCCCAGCAGTTTTGTACCATTTGTTGAAGATGCTGTCTTTCCTGCATTGTGTGTTCTTGGCACCTTTGTCAAATAGTATAAGGTAGCTAAAATTGCATGTACTCGCATTCAAATCTTCTATTGTAGTCCATTGATCTACCTGTCTATTATTGTGCCAGTACCATGCAGTTTTTATGACTATAGCTCTGTAATATGATCTGAGATCTGGTTCTGGTATAGTGATTCTCCCCCCCACCCCCAGAGTTGTTCTTTTTGCCAAAGATTGCTTTGGCTATTCCGTTTCTTTTGTAATTCCATATGAAATTTAGGATGATTTTTTTCTAGCTCTGGGAAGAATGTCATGGGTATTTTGATTGGCATTGCATCGAATGAATAGATTGCTTTTGGTAACATGGTCGTTTCTACAGTGTGGAACCTGTCAACCCACGAGCATGGCAGTCTCCCATCTTCTCGTGTCTTCCTCTATCTCTTTCTTTAAAAATTTGAAATTTACTGTAGAGTTCTTCAGTGCCTCTGGTTAGGGTTATTCCTAAGTGTTTTATTTTTTTGGAAGTGATTGTGAATGAGAGGGTTTCCTCGAATGCTTTCTCTGTCTGTTGTTTGTCTATAGAAAGGCTACTAATTTTGGTGTGGGGGGGATTTTCGAGACAGGGTCTCTCCCTTTAGTCCCAGCTGGCCTGGAGCTTGCTCTGTAGACCAAGCTGGCCTTGAACTCACAGAGATCTGCCTGCCTCTGCCTCGGAGTGCTGGGATTAAAGGCGTGTGCCACCATGCCCAGCTAAGGCTACTAATTTTTGTAAGTTGATTTTATAAACCTTCACTTTACTGAAAGTATTAATTTCTAGCAGTTTTCTAATGGAATTTTTTGATCACTTATGTATAATATATTGTTTGCAAAGAGAGATTATTTGATCTCTTCTTTTCCAATTAGTCTCCTTTCATTTCCTTCTCTGCTCTTACTGCTCTTGAAAGAGTTTTTTTTTTAATTTTTTAAAATTTTATTTATTTCTGTATATGTATGAATGTACTATCTGCATGCAGGTGTGTGCACCCGTGGTGTGCAATGCCGCGGAGGTCAGAAGAGGGTGTCGGATTCCCCTGGAACTGGAGTTCTCCTGGAATTGGAGTTACAGATGGTTCTCGACCACCATGTGGGTGCTAGGGATCGAACCTGGGTCTTCTGTAAGAGTGGTCGGCGCTCTTAACCACTAGGCCATCTCTCCAGCCCACAAGAGTTTTAAGCACTATACTGAACAGGAGTGGAGATGGTGGACAGCCCTGTCTCATTCCTGATTTTAATGGAAATGCTCCCAGTTTTTCTCCATTTAGAATTATGTTGGCTATGGGTTTGTCATATATAGCTTTAATTATGTTGAGGTATGCTCCCTCCAGGCTAATTCCTGCTAAGATTTTTAACATGAATGCATGTTGGATTTTGTCAAAGGCCTTTTTGGCGACATCTGGTATTTGTCTTTAAGTCCACTTATGTTTTATAACATTTATTGACTTATGTATATTGACCTACCCCTGCATCTCCAGAATAAAGCTAACTTGATCATGGCGGGTGATCATTTTGATGTGTGTCTGTAGGCAGTTTTTAGGTATTTTATTAAGTATTTTTGCATTTATGCTTATTAAGGATATAGGTCTATAGTTTTCTTTTTATGTTTTATGTTTACCTGGTTTTGGTGTTAGGGTGATGCTAGCTTCATAGAAGGAGTTTGGGAGTTCTCTCTCTGCTTCTATCTTTTTGAATAATTTAAGCAGTATCTGTGGTAGATCTTTGAATGTCGGATAGAATTCTGCTGTGAATTTGTCTGGGCCTGGAGTCTTTTTTAGTCGTGAAATTTTGTATTATTCTTTCAATTTTCTTATTTGATATGGGTCTACTTAAGCTGTTGCCCTCTTCTTGGTTTAACTTTGGTGGTGTCCATGTTTTGGGAAATTCATCCATTTCTTTTTTTTAATTTTTATTTATTTTTTTATGTGTATAAATGTACTGTCTGCATGTAGGTTTATGCACCCGTGTCGTGCAATGCCGCGGAGGTCAGAAGAGGGTTTCGGATTCCCCTGGAACTGGAGTTCTCCTGGAATTGGAGTTACAGATGGTTCTTAGCCTCCATGTGGGTGCTGGGGATAGAACCTGGGTCCTCTGCAAGAGTAGTCGGTGCTCTTAACCGCTAGGCTATCTCTCCAGCCCCACAATGTTCAGGATTTTTTTTTTCATGTCCATTGTGATGTTTCCCCTTGATCTCTGATGTTTTTTTAACTTGGATTTGTTCTTCTTTCTTTTAGTTAATGGGCTAAAGCTCTGACTATCTTGTTTAACCATTCAAAAAACTACCTCTTAAATTCATTGATTCCTTTTGTATTTTTTTTTGTTTCTGTTTCATTGATTTCTCTTGTCTCTTCTCATCTACTAGGTTTAGGGTTTGGTTTGTTCTTGCCTTTCTAGAATCTTCAGTTGTTAAGTCATTTACATGTGCTCTTTCCGATTTTTTAACGTAGGTACTCAAAGCTATAAATTTCCCTCTTAGGACTGCTTTTAAGGTATCCCAGAGGTTTTGTTGTATTGTATTCTCATTGTCATTTAGTTCCAGGAATGCTTTTATTTCTTTCTTAATTTCTTCTTTCATCATTCAGGAGTATATTGTTTATTCTCCATGAGTTCATGTAGTTACTAGAGCTTCTTTTGTGTTGATTATACGTTTAATAGCACTGTGGTCTGATAGAATGCATGGAATTATTTACTTTTTCATATTTGTTGAGGTTTGTTTTGTGCCCCAGAATGTGGTCAATTTTAGAGAAGCATGTATGGGCTGCTGAGTAGAAAGTATATTCTTTGGTGCTTGAGTCAAATATTCTGTAGATGTCATTTAATTCAGATGTTTCTCTGTTTATTCTTTGTCCAGTTTGAGATATCAGGGTATTGAAGTCTCCCCTACTATTACTGTGTTATAGTTGATTTGTGTTTTATAGTCCTGTAATGTTTTTTATGAAATTGGTGGCAACAGAGTTCAGTGCATACATGTTCATGACTGTAATATCATCTTGATGAATTTTTCCTTGATTAGAATGAATTGACCCTCTTTTTCTCTTCTGACAAGTTTTAATTTGAAGTCTATTTTGTCAGATATTAGAATTGGAACACCTGCTTGCTTCTTAGAGCCATTTACTTGGAATATTTTTTTTTTTTGTCTTTTCAAGACAGGGTCTCTCTGTAGCCCCAGCTGTCCTGGAACTCACTCTATAGACCAGGCTGGCCTTGAACTCACAAAGATCCGCCTGCCTCTGCTTCCTGAGTGCTGGGATTAAAGGCCTGCACCACCACACCCGGCTGGAATATTTTTTTTCTATTCTTTCACCCTGACATAATGTCTGTCCTTGAAAATGAGATGTGTTTCTTGAAGACAACAAAAAGATGGGTTTTCTTTCTTGATCCATTCCTGTAGTCTGTGTCTTTTGACAGAGGAGTTGAGGCCATTGTTATTTAGTTTTATTACTGAAAGATATGTATTGGATACCGTTAGCTTAATTTCTTTGTGTTTGTGGCCCTTTTTGTGTTTCTGTTGTTGTAACCATATTTATTTTCTTTTTGTAGCCTCTTGGGTATAGTCATTCCTTTCTTTCGTCCTTTGTATCTCTTCAAATGCTCTCTGTAGTGCTGGTTTGGTAGAGATAGTTCTTTCAGCCTGTGGCTTTCATGACGGTTTAGAACTGGGAATAATTTGGTCCAGGCTCTTCTGGCTTTCATAGTTGCATTGGAAACTAAGCTGTAATTCTGATGAGTTTTCTTTTATATATAACTTGTTGTTTTCTCTAGTGGCTTTCAGTACCCTCTCTTTGTTCAGTACATTTAATGCTTTCGCTATGATATGCCGTGGGGAGTTTCTGTTCTGGTCATGTCTAATTGGTGTTCTATGTGCTTCTTCAATCTCTACAGGTAAGTCTTTCTTCTATGATCCTGTTAAAGATCTGTTCAATGCCACTGGCATGAGATTCTCCTCCTTCCTATATGCCTATAATTCATAGATTTGGTCTTTTCTTGTTGTTCCACATTTCCTGAATATTCCATTCATGTGCTATTTTGAATTTTACATAGTTTTTGCTTGGGGAGTCCAAATCCTCGACTTTGTCACCCAGTCTTGATATTTTGTTTTCTGCTTCGTTTATTCTGCTTATGAGGCTTTCTTCTATTGTTTTCAATTGACTTCCTCAATTTTTCAATCCCATGTTAATTTCCATTCAGGTTTCTTCACTATTTCTATCACTTTTGTGAATTTGCTTTTCAAGTCATGAATTGTTTGGGTGTTTCATTAAGCCACTTATTTGTATGTTCTTGGGCTTCAATTATAAGTTATGTCTTTCTTCTTTGAGTTGTCTCTTTTCTTTAAGTTATTGGATTGTGTTTATGATTGTTCTTTTTAAATTCCGAGCCTTGGGATTTCTCACAATTGTTCTCATTGTATTGCACTTCTGTGGGATTAGTGGATTTTGTTGGGGATATGTGTGACTTTTAATTAGCTTTTCTTGGGATACTAGGAAAGAAAATCTAAAAATGAATAGTGCATTGGTCAATAATTTCGAGGAGCTGACCAGCAGATAGCTAAATTAATGAAACATGAGCAGACTTGATTGTTTCATCCAGAGGAACAATGGTAAATGTTACGTACGCTCCTCATAGACTATATTTCATTGAGTGATTTGTGCAATAAATGTGTGATAAATATAGAAAATTATTACAACTTATTATTACTTATGGTATTTACCAAGGAGGAAATAAACAGGGCATTGTAAAATAACTAACAGGACAGAAACCTTATAAGAAGCTGAGACAGTTCTGTGTGCTGTGGGACACCAACCCAAAGACAAAATGACAGAGCCCTAAGCTCCAAGAATTTGCTACCTAATACAGGCAGTATAGAAGCTCACAAACATGTGACTGAATTAGATAAAAGAACCACAAAAGAGATAAAAAGTAAAGATGAACAATGACAAAATAAGTCTGACAAGTTACTAGGTCATTACAGTTCGGCTTGAGTTGGTTTAAAGGCTGCACACGTGTTTCGAAATAAGAACAGTGAGTCACACTGTGTCAAAATACTTGGAAGAGAAATTATACTTGTTGCCCAGGAAATAGTGAGTTGTCCAAGGAAGCACGGGTGCCTGGAGGGACAAGGAGATGACGGGACAGACGGATGAGAAGCCACAGGGAGCTGAGAGCAATTTTATTTTATTTTATTTCACTTTATTTTGTGTTGATGTATTTCTTATGAAGTCTAAGCTCCTGCTTAAAACCCTGTCCCAACTCTCTATAAAATCATAGCTTCAGTTAGACCTAAACCCTGCCAAATCCTTTAAGGAACAGAAAGAAAAGGTTTTTTTCTTAAAAATAAATTTCTTTAGACAGAATATGAAGCAGAAGATGACATTTGTGATTAATAGTGATGATTTATATAAGATTTATACAATTTGTGTTATTTTTAAGATTATCGTAGAGTTGGTGAATTTCCCTGAAATTTTTAATCTCTCCTGGTTCTATGAAAATCCAAACAGGTTATTGTGTATATGCTTATAACTAGACCTTGTTAAACGACAGAAGAAAAGGTGTATTTTGAGATTCTGAGTATGGCAGAAGGCCTAACATGAGAAAGAACCAAGGAAGATGAATGCTGCAGGCAGTTTTGTGTTGTTCATGAAGAGATTTGTGGATGGGCTCTGTGGATGGCTTCACAGATCAGCAGGACCCCTTGACTAATATACTGTACTTTATGGGCTCCAGCTTTCCTATTTTGTCATTGGATGGAACTATTTTTTGTGAGCATCTTAAGTTTTGAAGGCCATATATCCTGGGAAGTCTGTACATTAAATAATAGCTAGACCTTCTTAGACTTTGCAACAATCCAGCACAATTTGCATATTCCCAAACAGTGGCTAAGGATGTTTGGACAGAAAAAAATCACCAGATATTACACGATTCCAACAAAGTTGAAGAAGTATTGCTTCTCAAAGCTTGCATTGCCTTGTTTTTAGAAGAGTGTTACATGGACTAGAAAGGTGAGATTGGAAAACTCAATTAGGGGTAACTAATAGGTCTTATAGGAGCATCTAGGAAAAAGAAGGCAAAAAGTAGAAATGAGGCATCAAAATGAATTGAAATTCAGAAATATGAAAGGTTCTAGATGAAGAAAGTTCAACTGGGACAGACTACTTGCACACGACTTACTGTAAAGATGGCATTAGATGGGGGCTGGAGAGATAGCCTAGCAGTTAAGAGCACCGACGCTCTTGCAGAGGACCCGGGTTCGATCCCCAGCACCCACATGGCGGCTGAGAACCGTCTGTAACTCCAGTTCCAGGAGAACTCCAGTTCCAGGGGAATCCGAGACCCTCTTCTGACCTCCGCGGCATTGCACGACACAGGTGCACAGACCTGCATGCAGACAATACATTCATACACATAAAAAAAAAAAAAAAGATGGCATTAGATGAAAGGGTCAAGGAACAAAGCCACATTACTGATGAGTTAATCACATTACATTGAGAAGACGCAGGATGCTGCCAGGACTTAAGATGAAAGGGAAGCTTAAGTAACACACTACAGAGTGAGCCTCCACGGCAGGGGCTCGGTGGTGGAGCATCTTCTTAGTATGTGCAAGGAAGGGCCTGAATGGAAAAGAAAAAAGGAACTTGACATTTGAAAACTTGTTCAGGGTCTCTGGTGTGGTGGTATGTTGCTTCCAGTCCCAGCTACTCAAGATCACTTGAGCCCAGGAGTTCTGAGCCAGCCTGGGCAGCACAGAGGAAATTCTTTTCCAAAAATAATCATCGGGCTGGAGAGATGGCCAAGCGGTTAAGAGCGCCGACTGCTCTTGCAGAGGACCTGGGTTCGATCCCCAGCACCCACATGGCAGTTGAGAACCGTCTTTAACTCCAGTTCCAGGGGAACCCGACACCCGCTTCTGACCTCCGCGGCATTGCACGACACGGGTGCACAGACCTTCATGCAGACAGTACATGCATACACATAAAAAATAAATAAAAAAATTAAAAAAATAAAAATAATCATCATCATAATAATTGTGAACAATATGCACAAAGTAAGAAGACACTAATGCATTTCTGGAAGGGATGATGGTCTCTTTCTGGAAAGAGGCTGACAATAAATATTAATGCTTCTGTCCCACTTTGGAGAATGATTCCATGGGCAGCAACAATGTGGAAGCTGTTTGCATGAAGCTGTGTACTGTAACCTTGATAAAAATGTTAGAAGTCTGAAAGTGCTGGGTGTGATGGTGCATGCCTTTAATCCTAGCACTCTGGAAGCAAAGGCAGGTGAGTCTCTGTGAGTTCAAGGCCAGCCTAGTATAAATAGTGAGTTCCAGCTGCGACTACAGGGAAATCCTGCGCGCGCGTGTGTGTGTGCGCGCGCGCGCACACACACACACACACACACACACACACACACACACACTGCTTTTAAAAGTTACTGTCTGTAGACCAGTAGTTGAGTGCTTGCTTACCATAGAAAAGCCTTGGTTTCAATCCTCAGCACTGGCAAAAATCCTTTAGAAGAGTAGTAACTTCCAGTCTTTTAACAATGTCTGCAGCATTTGGAACCCAACAGGCATCCCCTTGTACTTGTCTTGTTTCATTGTCTGAGAAGTGCTGTTTCAGTGTCACTAAGTATTGCCTGGAACCAGTGTAACAATTTACCCGACAAGAACCATCCCTAGCCTTTGGCTATAGATACAGCATTATATGCCATGAATTAAAGAAAAAGAAAAATAAGAGCAGCAAGCAAATGTGAAGAATTAAGGTCATCTTTCTTAACCCCAGGTGGCAAAGAATTGCTTCATGTGCCCTACAGAACCTGGGATACAGAAATCACAGCTTTAGCTAAAACGGTGATAGTATTCCCGTATATTCCTTCCAGCTCCACCCATGTAAGCTAATGCATTAAGATAGAAGCTGCACACCTAGGAGTCGTCGGTGAACTCCACCCCTCACTTCCAGTTCCACAAGAACATATGTAGGTGGGTAGGTGTGTGACAGGGTGGTGGCCCTGTCACATCCATCATGCCCCTGCTAGTCCAGTTGTTGAGCCAACAAGAGGTTGCTAACCTGCGAAGAGGAAAGGGCAGCTGCCTGTCAGCCTACCGGCACTATTCCCAAGCTCTCTACACAATATTACAGGCCTTGACTTTGGAATCAAATGCTTGCTCTACAGTTGCTAATTGTATGATCTGAAATGTTACTTTGTCCCAGTTCTTTTGCTTGTTAAAATAAGGTTTGTGCTATTTCACAGGAGTTTTGTGCAGATCCATGGAACAAAGTCTGCTCAGAAAGCACTGGCTCCTTGTCCTCCACGGCTGCGTTCGTGCTGTCTGATCCTGCCCCGTCTTGGTCTATCTCGGCTTTCTAGCTCACTTTCCTTCTGCCGCTCAGACCTTTTGCTTCCTTTGTCCAGTCACCCTGAGCACAGTGGCGTCAGAAACCCCCGTGGAACCAATGGTATGAAACCACCTACTCCAACTCTTAAAGCTGGAGCTACATGTTTAAAGGACTACAAGCAAATGGTTGTTACATTTTTCAAACCCCTTGCTTGCTTCTACAAATTTAATTTCCTTTAAAAAGTTTGCTCACCTGTGAACCAGTTCTTTAAACACGTGTGAGGTCAGGAGCTGGCCAGATGCCCAGGGAGATTTTAGTATTCTCTTTGTTTGTTACAGTATTCCCTTATTTGAGCTATGTTGCTCTGATACTTTGGGGATCAATCCTGACTCCCACAGTTCCATTTTGGTGATGCCGGTGTTTCAAGTTAAATACTTCCATTCTCTCCATTTCCCCTTTGAAAATACTTCCGGAAAAGTTATTTTTAAAAATCTCTGTGTGTGTGTGTGTGTGTGTGTGTGTGTGTGTGTGTGTTGTGGGTGTCACCTGAAGAGGGACGGGGGAGAAGAGGCTCGAACCAGCTGGCCTCCTCGGTGGATGGGGCTGAGCAGGATAAGTGTCGATGGTCCATTGAAGCAAGGACTCACTTTATTACATCAGGCAGCCACTTATATTTGCTTGGTGGGAGGGGTGGAGAAAAGAAGGTGGGAGAGGAAATATGTAGAGTGGGGGGATAGCTTTGGGCCAATAGTAATTCAGATCGGGCTATGCTGAGTCACTCCTACATGGAATTGACCTGCCAGAGACAGGTCGCTAAACTCTAGTCAGGCTCAGGGGATTACAGTAGGCCGCATTCTCTTGGAGGGCCCACAGGGCCCAAAATGTGTGTGTGTGTGTGTGTGTGTGTGTGTGTGTGTGAGAGAGAGAGAGAGAGAGAGAGATAAGAGAGAGAGAGAGAGAGAGAGAGAGAGATTGTACCATTACATACATGCAGCAGTCAGAGAACAGTCACCTATCCTTCTCCCTTGTTTGATACACAGTATCTTGTTTAGTGCTCCTTCCTGCCAACCTATTAGGTTGGGGAAAAGGGAAATGGAGTCTGGGACTCTGAATTTCAAATCATTATAACTAAACTTCATCTTTATTAACCAAATAGGTACTATTGTAGTCAACACAGTTTTGTCAATGAACCACACATAAGTTTATTCCTGTAACATAAAGATCTATGCTTTAGTTTTCGGTGAACTTTTGGAAAGTGGTTTCTACACCCTGCTGGTGGTGGAAGCTTTTCCCCTGCAAAAAGTTACTGACAGGGCTGAAGGGTTGGCATACTGGGGATGAGACAAAACTTCATAGCCAATGTTCAGCTTTTAAAGCAATGATTTGCAACTGGTGGTCAGGTGTTGTCATGTAGAATCAGGCCCTCTCTGTTGACCAGTTCCAAGTGTGAGCAGAGTTTCCTTTTCCCTGCATCTTGTCTGCTTGTGGAGCATGCTCAGATGGAACGAACACCTTCAGCAGGATTCAGAAAGCTGTAGCAGATCAGATGCTTGCTCTCAGTTGTCATTGTCATCGTCAACAGCCACCATCTTGCTCTTCTCCTTCAGGGCTCTTGTCCCCATTGAGTCTTCCTGAAGAACTCCCACCTTTTGGGTCAATAGCTGGATGATGCTACTTTTCTTGGCTATTTATGACCGAATTTGGACTGAAATAAAAAAATTGCTTGAATTTACCTCTTGTCTAATATCATTTCCATAATATACAATAAATATAAAAGCTGGAGGAGGAAGGGACATTTTCTTCAGTGATGTAGCTGTGGTTAACTGCCATTGCTCCAGTAAATAATCTCCCACCCACACTCGGCTAAGAAACTCTAATTAAACTCAGTGAATCACATACAAAAAGTGGACAAGAAAGTGGAACCTGAGGAGAAGCATTTCAGTGGGAGAGAGATGGGGTTGAGAGAGGGGAATGGGGGTAAAAACAACTAACATTTATGATATAAATATATGAAACTGTTAAGAAAAGTTTAAATAATAAACTGAGTATTAAGTCATTAGCAAAAAGACATAAACTGAAAAATGTGCATTAGAATGACATATAATGAAACTGCATTTATTAAGAATATATTACAGTATCAAATGGTACATTTCAAAAGTGCAAATACTGAAATTACTTTTGCACCTAATAGCTGGCCTTGAGTTTCCAAGAGTTCTCTTCTCTCTTCCTCTCACTCCCCAGTTTCCAGGAATTCTCTTTCAAGGGAGATTAGAAATAGATGGTAATAAAGAAAAGAACATTCTGGTTGTGGTAAATGTTAAGGAGCAGTAAACAATGTTATAAAATAAAAAGCAACTGGAGAGGAAAGCTAGAGAGAGCTTCCCTCTGGGATGGAAAATACAATCAAAAGCTGAAGAAAGATTAAATAAGCTTGGAAGGTGCCAGAAGGGCCCCCGCTGAGCAAATGGAGCGAGTGTGAAGGACTGAACGATGGATGGGAAGGAGCCACTCAATCCTATTTCAAGCAAGGAAAAAGAGCAGAGCAGAAAAAAGAATGGCTTACAAAGAAGAAGAGTGAAGGAGGGAATTCAGGTGATGCAGAGCCTTGTAGGGCAACTCAGAGATTTCAGGTTTTCCTACAAGTTACTGAACACTGGGGGAAGAGCCACAAGATCAGATCTGGAGTGGGAAAACAAACGCCACCCTGGCCGCCACAACCAGAATAACACGCACACACTTGGCATGTCGAAAGATTTACAACATAGTTTTAATCACCCTAAACTAAGACTACTCAACAGTAAATAATTTGTGATATAATTATATCACAAATGGGTTACTGTATAATTGTGGAAATGAACAAACTATTACTAAAGGGCCAATACCAGTGAACTTGTGGACATTAAAGGATACAGCATTGACAACAAAGAAACATAGTGGTATAGAGTAAAAAGAAAACATGGAACATGGTATGCTATCTGAAGTCAGGTTATCTGAAAAGTGGACAGAGTGCCACCTGCCTAGATGGCATGAGGCGGTGTGTGGTGAACCTCTGCAGTACTGGCTAGGACCCCCTTTCTCAGGCTGGGTGGCAGTTACCCATGCAGTGGATTTATGATGGTGCACTGAGCTGAAGCTGAAGTGTTTTTGCAGTATATGTTCACTATCACACTTAAAACAGCTTTGAAAGTTGTAAGAACAGGTCAATGGAGCTATGGAATAGGAATTAATGGCAGCTGTGTAAGAGGAGGAAACAATTGTTTCCCTAACTTGATAGTAAAGATGGACAAGAGCAACTATAGTCAAAAGCTAATATGGAAGAGGTAAAAGAAATAGGGATGAGATGCCAGAGATAATCCCCAGGAACGATAGATTTATGTAGGACAAGAGAGAAGGGACAGTGTAGAGTGAAATGAGGATAAGGTTAGTTTTTTATGTTTGGTAGTGGACACGAAGGTTCTGCCAATGGCCACCTGTGACAAAAGAAGAAAAGATGTGTGTGCCTGCCTAGGAGCAGGGGAAGTTCAGGAAGCTCGTGGCAGAGTGGAAGAGCGAATGAACAAAAGAAGCATAGCTGGATTGCTGAGTGGTGCTGAGAATTCTTTTGAAACTGATGATTGTGAGTTGATAGTAACTACTTCGCCTTGAAGAGTGACTGGTGACTTGGTCCACCCAGCAGCGTCCAGCTGCTCTTGTGCAGGAGAGGCACCAAGCAGGATCTTTGAAATTTTGCCAGATGGGTGTGGGTGATATTGTTTTGGGGTGATATAATAAGTCAAAATGTATAGATAAGAGATTGAAGCCACCCGTGTTGGTGGATGCCTGCAATCCTAGCACTTGGGAGCCTGAAGAAGGAGAGTGAGTTTAAGTCCAGCCTGGACTACATAATAAGGCTCTGTCTAAAGAAGCAGGCAAAACAGAGAAACATACACACACACACACACACACACACACACACACACACACAAAATGAGATTGTGACAAACCCCAATGTTCTACTCCTTATGAAGAGAGAGTAGTCAATAGGTACATGTGCCAGATTTCCTTCGAATACTGGACTTACTCCGGAAAAGGTAGGAGAGGAGGTCGTTGAAGGAAGATCTCTCTCAGATTGTGCCTGCTCCTCATCTAACATCTGCCCCTGCTGCTCGGGACATTGCTGGGACGTTTCCTAGTCCCTCTCCTTGTCTCCCCCCCCACCCCCCGCTGCTGTCTGTCGCCTCCTCTAAAGTACCTTTCCCCTCACATCCTCTCCTTGTACAAAGTGTATTGAAGATACAGCCATGAAGTAGAGACCCTAAAATTGTTAAGAGCTCTGGGAGATTTGGTAATGGTTCAGCTTTCTGTGTCCATTACCTTACATATGACCTTGGGCTTCCCTGTTCCAAACACAGCAAGTCCATAGAATTTCAACCACACAGGCGCTAGCATTTGGATCCATGTTGTTGGAACAACAAAAATTTTTATACTGTCATAACTCCTCCTTTTATACCTCCTTCTCTTCCTTCATAGGGCATTTACTCATTCGTTCAGCCTCTCCATCATTTATCCCACAAACGTAGTAATTGTTATGCTTCAGACTCCTAGCTACTTGTCCTCTGGCAATTCATACTTGTGATCTCTCATCTCAAAAGGATTTCTGCTTGCCCAAATTATCTTAATCTCTTTTATAACTTGATAAAAAAAGGTCCCCTGGGTGATTCTGATTTTTGACATAACTCATTCCAGCATGTGCATAATTGGCAATAAGGACATCAGCATGCCAAGCTCCTTCCTAGTACTTTATAGGGACCAAGTCCTCCCATTAAAAAAAACAAAAACCCAACGACTAGAAACATGAGGCTTGGAGAAGCTAGATCAGAAGCATGCTCAAGAGGAAAGTGGCCGAGCTCAGACTCCAGGCCCTTTTTATTTTTCCTTAATTACCACAAAGCCTACAAGCTGTGTCCTGAATCAGGTGAGACTACTGCATTTCTAGTGTGTTCTATAGTTATTTAAATCTGCTTTCTGCTTCAAATGGACTCTTTTCTTCTTATCATTGGAGTTGCTCATAATTAGGGTTGTTCCTGTGATATTGAGTTTTATGTAAATGTTAAAGGAAGCAAAAGTTTCACATCTCTAACTTCTCTAATGAAGACTTCTTGATGGTCATTGAGATCCATAATAGCAAGATCTGTGGATTCCAGGACCTTGTTCACATGACATGAAGGAGTGCTGAGGAACAGTCAGTGAAGCAGAACGAGAAAAATGTGCATTTGGGGGGATGGAGGGAGGGAGGGAAGAAGGGAGGGAGGGAGGGAGAGAGAGAGAAACACTAAGTAATCCAAAATAGAACTATTAATCTGATGTCCTTTTTCTGACATATTTGGAACTACAAGGGATGTTTGTAGAACTTCAAATACCACCCTTCTTGTCCAGGCGTCATGCGAATCTTTGAGTTGTTTCAATTTCAGCATGTACATTACTGAAGAGAGCAAAAATGTTTGGAGAACTTTTGATGAGCATCCTGTTGAAAATACTCAAACCACTGGACTAATTTTTAATGTGGAGAGGGAGAAGTAGAAGAGGAAAACAGCATGACATCCCAAGTCACTCAATTTTCTATTTGATAGAAAGGAAAATATTGAACATTACACTTCCCTTGCCATGGGTTTAACACACAAGACAGAGTACGCTGTCCCCTCCCCAGCCATCTTACCTTTCACATTCCTTTTCATTCTTTCCTTCAGATACTTATTCCCATATTTTATTCATTAACTCACTCATCTATTCATCCCCTGTTCAACAAACACTTTTAAAATGTCTCCCACCTGGCATGTATTTCTCTGCGTGCCATGAACATTGTAGAAAATAAGAGGAGTGAGATTCCTAGATCACAGCATTTCCATATAGACTGAAGAGGGCAAAAGTGATATGCAGAGCAAAGCGATTAACAAATGAGTGAAAAGATTCCTGGAATAAGTTACAGAAAAACTTAGACTGGGTGATGTGTGGAAGTGGGACTGTTTGGGGGACCATTTTATTCATTTAATTAAAAAAATTATTTTTCTTTTTGTGTATGAGTGTTCGGCATGCATGGAAGTGTACCTGTGTCATGCAGTGCCCAAGGAGGACAGAAAGTGGTGTAGGATCCCCTGGAACTGGAGATACCTATGGTGGTTGTTAGCTTCCATGTGGGTGCTGGGAGCCAAACCTGGTTCCTCTGCAAAAGCAGCCAGTGCTCCTAACCACTGAGCTAACTCCCCAGCCCCATGAGGGGACTACTTTAGATGCAAATAGCAAATGATTAAACGAATTAATGATTAGAGAAAGCGTATAGGTAAACATGGTCACATGTAATAAATATAATAAGATTTCAAATTAAGTCCTCTTCAAGCAGGAATAAAAGTGAAGAAAAAGAAATCTATACTTAGAATTTCAGATGTCTTTAAAGCTATAATAGGATAAGAAACAAATTCCAATTTTCTAAAAACTCTCTTTAGGCAGCAACTTGAAAAGATATTTCTTCAAAGATTATATAAGATGGGAAACAGTGTGACCAAAGTGTTCAACATCATTATGAGAAAAAACCCTCAAATCCTCAATGGGCTGTCATCTAGTACCCCTTAGGTTGGCCACTATCAAAAAGTAAAACAAACAAAAAAACCCCTGAAAAAACAGTACATGTTTGAAAAGCTGAGGAGACTGGAACCTGTGTGCACTCCTAGTGGGATTGTAAAATGTGCAGATAGTATGGACATTTCACAGTTCAAAATTCATCAGTACAATGCTGGGCTGATGCCCAGAGGCACTTGTGGTCATGTGTCCTGTTCAGGACAAATAAGAAGCAGAAGCAAGTCCAACCCTCTGTATGGTGTGCACAGACTATGCGATGCCACTCAGCCAATAGAAATGGATGCTATAACAGGGATGAAGAGAGGAATGAGCTAAGCAAGAAACCACAACTGTGTCTGCAACTTATGTGCGGTATCAAAGTAGCCAAGTGGATAGAGGCAGAAGTAAAACAGTATGGTTAGCAGAGGTCAGGGAGGGGGAGAACGGGAGTATTAAATGGATCTAGAGTTTTAGATCTACATGATAAAGTGTTAGAGACCTGTTTCATGATCATGTGGATGCACTTAACACTACTGTACACTCAAAATGCTGACAGTGATAAGTGTTATGTTTTTTGCCATTGTCAAAAAGAATTCTTCAGTTGTCTGTCTCCAAATCTTTACGTTGCTTTTTATTCAATTATAAGAGATTAAGTGTGTGGAGGTGGGCATGCATATGTGTCTGTAGGAAAACACACATGGTTGAATTTACATTAGCTGTGTTATCTAGACCCATTCTATATAGATCTTGGGAAGATTGCTATAAGGTAGTCTAAACCTCAGAATTTGAAACTTGCCTCCTCAGTATGTGTCACTCTGAAGTTATCAGCATCTATATGCTAAACAACATCTTCTTCCATCAGCTTCCCAGGAAAATGTCACCTGAGTCTTTTTGCCTTTTGCTATAGGAGTCCCGAGAGATAGCTTTCAGAACAATGTCTGCATTTATAAAGATGAGCTACATTCGATATACTGTCAGCCTCCATTTTAAATGGATTAAGCTATGTGTAATAAAGTGGTGGAGCAGATATTTAATATTTAATTTCACTGCTTCGTTCTTCATTTCAGGTATTAAATCAAATAAAATACTGGTCAGTGATTGTCCTAGTTTGTCTTCAAATGCAGTGACAAGACGCTCTGACCAAAATCAACTTGGGGAGGAATGGGTTTGTTTTGCTCTTATCTCCCAGGTCACAGTTTATCACTGAAGGAGCCCAAGGTAGGAACTCAGGGCAAGAACCTGGAGGCAGGAGCTGAATGAAGCACAGGCCACGGAGGAATGCTTCATACTGGCTTGGTCCTCTGGCCCATGCTCTAACTGCTTTCTTATACAATGCTGGACCACCTCCCTTCGGGTGGTACCACCCATGGTAGGCTGAGCCCTCCCACATCACTCAATAATCAAGAAAATGCCCTACAGACATCCCCACAGGCCAGTCCAATGGAGGCAATTCTCCAACCCAGATTCCCCCAACCCCGGTGTGTTGACACTAAAGCTTCCCAGCACAGTTCTTAATTGCTTATTTATATAGAGAAACAAGTACTGAGATTAAGTAATTTTAAATGAATTAATCTTTGGTTTTAGTTTTAGAAATAGGGTTTTGGCTGTAACTTACTGTGTAGGCCAGGCTGGTCTCTAACTTGTGCTGGTCCTTTTGCCCCTGCCTCCTGATTACGGGGATTATAGGCCTAGACACCATGCCTATTAGGTTCTAAAATTATTGCTTTTGCATTTTTGAATTTTCATACTATAATCATGTATATTTTGTGTTAATATGAGACATATGCTTTCAAATGTACAAAACTGGCTCATTCTGGATGTTCTGAATTTAAGACTATTTCTCAAATTTCAAGACAACACTAAATAGAAGGGAGCTCCTACTGGTGAAGACACTGCCCCTCTGAGTGGACTCATGGGGCCTGGGGATCTAGCCAGTGGGAGGAGATGAAGACTATGGAGCTCTCGGTGTATAATCATGGGAACTCCGCTAGGAGAGTATGATCAGTGCCTCGCGGCTATAACAGCGGGTTTTGGCAGGGCATACAGCATTCTACAAAACAAATAAGCCACTCATATAAACTATGGCATCTTAGAGGCTTACATTCAATCATCTGCACTGTTTCAGACAGTGTTGCAACTGTCTTGCTTTTACCTTGAATGTATCAATAAGGTTTGACTGAGTGAATTATCATTAGTTTGGAGATTTATGCCTTAAAACATCTGAAAAGTTGCTTCATGTCCTCCCCCTTACATAGCACCACGTCCATATGCACATGCCTGGGTGTATGTATGTAGGTGCACCATGTGAATGCAGGAGCTCAAAGAAGTCAGAAGAGGGTGTCAGGGTTTCTGTAGTTTCAGGTGTCTGTGAGCCACTATCTGGGTGCTGGGAATTGAATCTGGGTCCTCCGCTAGAGCAGTAAACAGTCTTAACCCCTGAGCCATCTTTCCAGCTCCCTGACGTTCTTTCTGATTGACATACACGTTTTTCCAGTTTTCAGTGGACTGTAAATTTGGAAAAGAGGTCATATTTATTTTGAGAATTTAGCATAGAGCTTGGTGTAAGTTAAAACTTAGCATAGATTGAGCTGGGCGTGGTGGCGCACACCTTTAATCCTAGCACTTGGGGGGAGGCAGAGGCAGGCGGATCTCTGTGAGTTCAAGGCCAGCCTGGTCTACAGAGTGAGCTCCAGGCCAGCTGGGACTAAAGGGAGACCCTGCCTCAAAAGTACAAAAAAAAAAAAAAAAAGCATAGAGCTTGGTGTAAGTTAAAACTTAATACATGATTTGAATTGAAGAGAACTTAATATTTAAGTAACAATTTAGTGGATGTTATTTAGTGGACAGTTTTCCACCATAAATCAATATTTTTTGAGACAGGCTGTCTTCAAACTCATGGAGACCTTCCTGCCTTACCTCAAAAGTAATCATGACATGAGCCACCACTGTACAATGTGTAGCCAAGGTATGTGTAATCATTAAATAAGTTGTTTGTAGCACAGAAATAGGGCACCTTACATCACTGAAATACCTCATAGTCATCAAGGATGTTCACAGTGAGGGAATTCACCACGAATGTTCATCTGGAGGCCCGGCCCATGGGAGGAAGGGTAATGTGTCTACATACAGCCATACTCTTGCTTAGCTCCAAAGTGATTTTTACCATGAAGGACACTTTTTCCATTCACTTTCATCAACAAAGCTTCAGCTGATAAGAGGACAGTTAGTTTTGAAACTTTTACATTAAAATCTGTAAAGCTTCTATACCAAGTAATTGGGAGGGTCACCAAAAGAAAAAGGGGTTTGTTTTAATAAAGAGCATTTTGTACAGCCTTCTGAAAGATTTCATGTGGCTTTCAACATTGGACCTCGTGACATAATGTGTGATGACAGAATGTAACAGCCTGGGTATGCAGAACGTGTTACATTTCTGAATGAGGAACAAAGTGATTACATCAAAGGCATCTCTTCAAATCAATAATTTAATAGTCTTTACTATTTTTTCACATCTCAGAAGTACGTAACATTGTCTGGATTTCAGTTCCAATATATAACAATTTTTAAGGCTATAGGATAAGAATTTTAAAAAACTATTGTACTAATCTAAGCTTTTAGCTAAAATAAGAAATTTTACTTGGAACTAATGTCAACACACTTGTCTAGACCTTTACTGACAGAGCTAACTTTGACACAAAATTACTATTATCAAAGGAAACATTCCTATGTAAACATATGAAAAGTTGAATGATTTTCAGGTTAGATCATCCTTCTTGATGGTATCTGAGATTTTACTGAGTGTCCTGTTTTGCCTGCATGCCTACAGATGCACCATGTGCATGCAATGCCCACAAAGGCCAGAAGAGGACACTGGATCCCCTGGAACTGGAGTTCAGGTGATCGTTAGGCCCACCCAGGTCCTCTGCAAGAGCAGCCAGTGTTCTTTACCTCCAAGCCATTTCTCTAGTCCCAGCCCAGTTAAGTTAGAGGGCAATAGTGGTAACAGCACTGAATCAGAGACTTGGGAGAACTTACTTGACCTCTCCAATTCTTCTGAAATAACTCACATGATTAGGTAAATCTGAGTGTTAATTTTCTCAGAAGCAAATGAGAAAAGAACAAAAACAAAGAGTATGCCTGAAAAGACTGCCTCAAAGATTGAAGTGAAATGAATATGTGAATTTGACTGTAATTCTCAAATTTATATTTAGTATAACAATATCATCTCAAAAGTGCTTCTTTGGGCACAAAACAAGCAGTATTTTTGGACAGAAGCTGCAGTAGATAATGCTGCAAAGGAAGGCAGCCAGCCAGGGGCAGGCACTGCTTGGAGACTCCCTTTCTTTATTAGCAATCCTCTTTTAAATAAAAGAGTTTATTAACAAATATGCATGGCTTTTTTAGTGCTTGCATTAAATTAAAAAAAAAATAAGTACAGCCTTTATACCCAGATATCCATGCTTGTTTTCAATCAGTGTCAGTCATCGAACTACTTTCTCATACCGAAATGATTTATCAAACTTTTGGTTATTTTGTACACAGATTTAGATGGCCACTAGCATTGATGACTATGGAGTCCATGTATTAAATCCAGTACTGACTGTAAATGGAGTGAGACAGTTCTGCAAGCTCTACTTCTGTGCACCTGATACCAACCAGCTGCTGTTCCTGGTCTTATTCTGGAGATTTCACCCTCACAAGAACCTCAGACCATGAAAATCTGGTTTGCCAGGAGAATTAGCATTTCCCTGGGAATTAGTATAAGTCATAATGATGAATCTTGCATAAAGCATTTGCTTATTTTCTTCTGGAAAGGTATCATATACTTCCTTGATGCTGCCTTTGCTTTCTGGGTTTAGCTTAACAAACCACATGCAGTTTAACAGTCTTGGAGCCTTTATGGAAGTTTACTTAAAACGTCACAGTAAAATTACAAGGTCTCATCTTCATTTTGGATTGTTTTCAGCACTGAGTCTTCTCCCAAAATCTTACACAGTTCATTGAGTCTCTGCTGCATTTTGGGAATTCCAGCTAGCTGAGATTCCAGCTTTTGTTTTTCTTCGCTCAGTGTTAAACGGATAGCAGTGTCCAGCTGTTCAAAGCGCCAACCTCCTTCACCATCAAATTGTAACAAATGAGTGTGGTATTTCCTGCATAATTCAAATGAAATAATATTATCAGCCATAATTGCAGAAAGCCATTTTAGTTACAGATTTGTTTTTACAAGTGAATTTTCAACATCACCCCATGTAGTTAAACTGTAATTTTTTTTTTTTTTTTTGGTCTTTTCGAGACAGGGTCTCCCTGTAGCCCCAGCTGTCCTGGAATTTGCTCTGTAGACCAGGCTGGTCTTGAACTCACAAAGATCTGCCTGCCTCTGCCTCCCAAGTGCTAGGATTAAAGGCTTGTGCCACCACGCCTGGCTAAACTGTGTAATTTTTAAAATTCAAGAGTCATTAATCTCTAAGAAATTCTTGTTGAGAATATGAATTTATTTCATCTTTGGGTGCATACAATTTCCAAAGGAAGATTGTACTGTTTCATGTATTATTTATCTTTACAACTCAGTCTGGCTTCTGACTAAATAATGAAACAATCTTAGAATAAAAGAAGGAAAGGAAACAGAAGACAGACAGTAAAATGAGAAAGGATGGTATGGAGAAAACCTAAGAATTAAAAGAAATACAAAAGCAATTCCTTTATATATAATGCTATCCTCTGGGAATAAGTTCTACATAAGTAAAAATTTTTCAATAATTAAAATTTAGAAACATTTTAAGTGACCTCTGACAAATCTTTTAAAGACCCTCTTCTGCTGTCATATAATTTAGTTTTTTTTGTCATGGCTCAGTTATGTAGGAATTTCCTAGGGGTACAGCGATTATTATTGATAAGACAGGCAACAGCCCATGCTGAGACCACTGATATAAGAGATTGGCGGGGTGGTGGAGAGAAGACAGCTGGAGGGCTGGCCCCATGGCTGAGCCTCCAGTATGTGATCGCTTAGTTTACCTGGCTCATGTTCCAGTTGTTCTGTCTTCCTTTAACATTTTTCTTACTTCTTGCAGTTAAACTATCATCTATTATTATTTATTATGACCAGTCAGCCTTTGAAAAAGCTGGAATGCAGCTTCTACCTCCTTTGAAATACACTGAGGTCCAAAACTTTGACCTCCCAACATAACAAGACCACAACAAAATTAAATTGAAAACAATGTATGTCAATGGGCACAAATGCAACCAAACAAATAAAACACCTATAATTCAGATGCCACAAAAAATGGAAAAATTAAAGTGTGAGTTCAGTGATTTCTAGCATATTTGCAAACCTGCACAAGAATTAACTAAGTACCTCATTGCAGAAGGCTCCCTTCACCACATGTCCATTCATTGTGTGTCCATTCACCGTGTGTCCATCAGCAGCCCCCTGCCCCCTTCCCGAGGCTGCTGACAACCACTAATCTTTTTTCCCTCCTGGATTTCTCTAGTCACACTCTCAGACTCATCTAGAGAGTGGCTGCTTTCTTTTCCTCATCAAAATGATTTGACATTTCACACTGCGGTTCACTGTTTCACCTGTCTCTGTGGCTGAGTCACAGAACTGCACCTTTGTTTGTTCATTAACTGATGGACATTTGGGCTCCAGTAACCCTCATTTTTTGTGGTTGTGATTGGAGTTCAATCCAGGGCCTTACATGTGCTATAGCCACTTGGCTATACCCTGATCCTCATTCTTGTTTGATTCGGTGTTTAAAACATGCCATTAAAGGGGAAGTTTAATTACATTAACTGACAGGTAAAACAAAGCCATTGTAATGCCAAAAGTTTAAATTTACCTATTTGATAACAACTAGCTGACATTAATGAGCTTTGCCATCTACTGGTAGGTTTTTCAGTGTTCTAAGTCTTTGACCTCCAGGGGCTGGAGAGATGGCTCAGCAGTTAAGAGCACTGACTGCTATTGCAGAGGACCTGGGTTCAATTTCCAGCACCCACATGGCAGCTGAGAACCGTCTTAACTCCAGTTCCAGGGTAATCCAATGCCCTCTCTGACTGACCTCCACATGGGTGCACCTACTTACATGCAGACAGTATACTCATACACATAAAATAAAAAATAAAATAAAATAAAAAATAAAAATTTCTTTATGCAGCAGAAGTAATTAACACTGAAATCCACAACTGGCCAGTATATAGAAAACATGAGGCTGTAGAGTGCTTATCCCTGAACAGGACATCTGTTTCAAATGTCTGCCGCCCAACAGTTGGAGATCATTGTGGAAGAGGAGGGAAAAAGCTGTGAGGGCCAGAGGGGGTGGGTGGCCCTGAGGAGACAGCTTTCCTGACAGCTGGGCAGATATGCTCATCAAGTCACATGGTGACAGAGTGCACAAGCCAGAAGTCATGAGAGGGAAGTGGGTAAGAAATCTCCACCCAACCTAAGGAACTTCTGGCAACTAATGGCTGCCAGGAGTCTCATAGGGATAGGGTTCTTGGTAGGTTAACCAGGCTATTGTGGATGGCCCATACTGAAGGACATCTGGGGACACAAATTAGACTCTACAGCCCATGTAATATATATATATATATATATATATATATAATAGAGTATATAATAGAGTACATTAAATTGGGTGAGATAGATAGGGGAAGGGATCTAAATATCCAATTAGTGTAGGGAAATCACAAAAATAATATAAATTTAAAAAGGGCAAAAAGCCTAAAGTGCTTCAAGTATGAACTCAGTTAAAGAAGTTGTGACCATTCTGGGCTTATAGCCATGCACATTCCCATGGAGTCTGATCAGCCATCTGCCCTAGAGTACTGGAGAGAGAGAGAGAGAGGGAGAGAGAGAGAGCCAGCCTGCCTGCCTGTGGGAGACAGGAAGACAAAGCACATGGAGCCTCAAGTACCACTAAAAATGTGCCAAAAGAAAAGACTTTGACAAATGAAGCAGAAATTCAGAGTCAATCAGTGCAGTGCAGTGTGAGGAGGTCATGGTCTGGGTGTGACCTCATAGCAATGACAACAGCGTGACACCATGTGGCCAGGAAAGGTTTCCCATTTTTTCATTTATAAAATGGGAACATTAAATTAAATTACATACAATGCATGGTTCTAAGACTTACATGACCAGGTCTGAATGGAACAGTCACTAGTGATGGCTGCAATGGTGATGGATCGAGGGCGAAGGGAGTGCATTCTGAACTCCATTCTATGCTTAAAGGGGGGCGTGGCCTCTGTGCATCATGAAACCCTGTTCTGTTTTAAAGGGAGTGGCCCACTCAGCTTCATGACATACTATTTATAAAAACTTTAGCTCAGTTTTCCTTAAAGCAAAACAAAAATAAGTTTTTTATTTCCTTCAGTGATTTCTTTAAATTGATCATTTTTGGAAATAACAAATTATGTTTTTTTCCTCTCCTGCCTCAGAATTTAAAGTAAGCACTGAAAGAATTGTGTAAAAATTCAATTAATATTCTTTCATAGTACCTGCTAGGATTATGATTATCATTAGATTCTTCTATAACTTTTCAAAATTAATGGAAAGTAATGTCCATGTCCCAACACCACATTACAGTTATATTAGAGTAGAAGGCCTAAAGTATTAGGGGAAACAGCACAGAAATACAGACAGAAAAAGTTAGAGGCATTTTTTTTCTCCCTAGCTTTTGTCTTTTTGAGGCAGGGTCTCTGGGTATCCCCACCTGGCTTGGAATTCACTATCTAGACAAGGCTGGCCTCAGCCTCACAGAGATCCACCTGTCTCTGCCTCCTGGGTGCTGGGGTTAAAGGCTTGTTCCACTATACTCAGCTGTCAGAAGTAGTTTTTTAAAAAATATTTTTTAAAATTATTTTATGTGTATGAGTGTATTGCCTGCATATATGTAAGTCCACCTGTGTCATGCAATGCCCACAGAGGTCAGAAGGGGGCAATGGAACTGGAGCCACAGAAGGTGGGTGATAGGATTTGAACCTGGGTCCTCTGCAAGAGCAGCCAATGCTCTTTTTTTAAAAAAAATTTATTTATTTTTTATGTGTATAAATGTACTGTCTGCATGTAGGTCTGTGCACCCGTGTCATGCAATGCCACAGAGGTCAGAAGAGGGCGTCAGATTCCTCTGGAACTGGAGTTAAAGACGGTTCTCAACCGCCATGTGGGTGCTGGGGATTGAATCCGGGCCCTCTGCAAGAGCAGTTGCCATTCTTAACTGCTAGGCCATCTCTCCAACCCCCAGCCAGTGCTCTTAACCACTGAGCCATCTCTATAGTCCCTAGAAGTCAGTTTTTAAAAAGAACAGGGAAAGCCATCTCCCCAACCAGCAGTGCTGGAGACACTCACCACAGAGAAGGCCTGTGTGTTATGGACAGCAAGGATATCCCAGCCCCCAAGGCAGCCTCGAATATCTTCCCTTCAACGTCTATGCTGACAGCACTGGTACACTCATCCAGCAATGCATACTTTGGTCTTAAAAAAAAACCCAAACAAATAGGTTAATGAATTTGCTCTGGTAACTATTCCTCTGGACAATAGGAGTTGCAGTACTGACAACTTCAGAGGAGCAAAAGACCACATGAA
The DNA here is from genome assembly GCA_009823505.1 of Rhizomys pruinosus. Lineage (NCBI taxonomy): Eukaryota > Metazoa > Chordata > Mammalia > Rodentia > Spalacidae > Rhizomys > Rhizomys pruinosus. Next base: position 5,301,820 of record VZQC01005680.1, on the reverse strand, counting down.
GTTATTACAGTTATTAAGTGATAAAACAGCTCTACTTTTTTCTACCTGGACTATAATATCACATTGTTCCTATATTCAAATAGAGCTTCTGCTATCTTCTGATGATATGATGAGCCTTCATTTTGCACAGATTCATAAATCATCTATATGAGGTGTAGAAAAAGTAAGGATGTTTACTGAGTACAGTTCCTACAGGGGAAGAAAGGGTCTGACTGACTACATGGAAAACACGCTTACAGCTGCTAATGCAAGTGAGGATTTGGCTTATTTTATTAGCATTTGAATGCTTCACACTGCTAATAGGATTTCACCACTGTAAGAGGGCACTTCTTGTAGACTCAGAGGAGGCAATGAGCTTCCCGCTGGTGGGACTGTGCTTCAGAAGCAGATTCCTAGAGGAAAAAGTTTTCGGCTAAACTGAGCTGCTTCTTTTCTGTCACCTTTGACTTCCGTAACGTGTGTACTCAGACACCCTCTCACGTGTGTACTCAGACGCCCTCTCACGTGTGTACTCAGACGCCCTCTCACGTGTGTACTCAGACGCCCTCTCACGTGTGTACTCAGACGCCCTCTCACGTGTGTACTCAGACGCCCTCTCACGTGTGTACTCAGACGCCCTCTCACGTGTGTACTCAGACGCCCTCTCATGTGTGTACTCAGACACCCTCTCACGCCTCACAGTTCTCAGAAAGTGCATCTGCTCCCTCTCCTGTCATAACACACTCTTGTCCTTTCCCTTCCCTGTTTCAATCCTGTCTTAGACTTCAGGTATGATTTTGATTGTCAGCAAAATGATTTAGCTTAGTTAATGAGACTAAAGTCAACATCCGTACTGTCATTTGTTATTTTCATTTTGGGTCTGAAACTCAGTTTTGAAATTTTCCAAGACAGCTTTCCTCATGAAAACATTTTTGTTTTTTAAAGAAAAGAAAAAGGAAAAATCAAATCAGTAGAAGTTTCTCATTTAGCACAATTACTTAGCACTCTAAGTTACTTTTCTAAAGTGGATTAGGGTCCTGTTACCTATTCCAGGGATGGGTGGTCAAGGCTAACAGATTCGAGAGTCAAAGGCAATTCTAACACCCCATGGGATTCTGAAATAGACCACTCGAAGAACAAAAGATCCCCACACCTTCCCCAGAACCACCACAATGGAAGCTGCTTTGGGGCCTGGCTGCTCTGGGTTTGGTAGCAAGTACCACTTTATGAAGATAACTAATTCTTTCTCACTAAAAATCACAGCTAAACATGGAAATACACAGCATAAGGTTTCATTTACATGATGTTGGAGAACAGGTAAAATTAATATATGTTAACTGATATCAGAGCTGAAATATGCAGCATCTGATTAGAAAGCTCATGAGAGGCCTTTGGTAGCATGATAGAAACATGATCTTGGTTGTGATATTGGTTACATAATGCATCCAAATTTAGTAAAAATCACTGAATTATATACTGAAAATATACTTAGTACACAAATTTTATAGTAGTAATAAACTCTGACTAAACACCATAAAATAACAAAATACGACAGCATACAAACTAAAGAAGGGGTATCAATTATAATTTATAATGAAACAATTCAAACAATTAAGATTATAACCAACTCTTACATTATAAGACTGGGAAGAAATTTACTCCAAATGTTAACAATGTTTTTATAGTTAATGAGATAAGAGATTTTTATGAGTCTGATGGGCTGCCTACTATGCTGTGGAGGCAGATAAAAGATTCTTAATTCTTTTCATTTATATATTTATATCTATCTATATCTATATCTATCCATATCTATATCTATATCTATATTTGGTCTTTTTGAGACAGGGTCTCCCTGTAGCTCCAGCTGTCCTGGAACTCAGTATGTAGACCAGGCTGGCCTTGAACTCACAGAGATCCACCTGCAGCTGCCTCCCAAGAGCTGGAATTAAAGGCATGTACCACCATACCCAGAACATTTATCTATATTTTTAATTTAAAAATCATTTTAATTTCAAACTATATCTATGTGTAGCATGTGTATGTGACTGCAGATGTCTGTGTAGACCAGAAGTGTCAGATCGCCTGGAGCTGGAGTTACAGGCCCTTGTGAGCGAGCTGATGTGGGTGCTGAGAACCTAACTTTGGTCCTCTTCAGAACCTTTATTTTTCACTTTTATAAAATGAACATATATTTTAATAAAACTTGATTAAATTATGCATTATTTTAGTTACAGACAGTATATATTATAATCTTATTAAGGATCAACCTTTTACTCTAATTTCTTGCTTATAGGAAAAACAGAAGGCAAAGCACAAGATTCAGAGCAGCCAGATCAACCGAGAACAGGCAGCATTCGATATGACAATTGGGCTGATTTCTTCAAAAAGCCAGTGGTTTAAAATGGGGATTGGCCCCCCCACTGGATGGTGGGACTGTGGGGGTTTGGGCACAACAGTCTGTAGATTGGTTTTGCACGAAGGATGCTTATACTCATGGATTATCACTTATAGCTAAAAAATGAAAAAAAAAAAAAAACCTGAAAGATGCAGGACAGTTATGGCAGAATACATGATCTGGGATGGGGTGGGGGTGAGGGGGAAGGGAAAGGGAAATATGCCTGATCTGAATTGGAAAATGATGTACGAAATGCACAAACCATCAATAAAAATTAAATTAAAAAAAAAAAATAAAATGGGGATTGGGAGAGCCAGCAAGACAGTTCAGCCAGCAAAGGCTGCTGCTCATCTCTGGACCCACACACCGAAGAAGAGAACTGATTTCTTACAAGTTGTCCTCTGAGCTTTGCACATACACACCACACACACACACACACACACACACTCTAACACAAATAAATAAAAATATAATAAAATGTAGGCTTGAAGAAGAATAGACTTTTGATATTAAAATATTAAGATCTACAGCAAGAAAGTACAATGTTTAGCTGAGTGTGGCATCACACACCTGTAACATGAACCTTTGGGAGGTTGGGGCAGGAGGATGTAAGAATTTTAGGCCACATTTGACTCTGTTACAAGATCTTGCCTTAAGGTTTGTAAAAGTGTTTGATCTTGTTTTGAACAAATCAGTTGTAAAAAGAGTTTAGAAAACAAGGGAAACTTAGGTATTAAGTAACTTTGAAAAATTCTAGTTTATTTACAAATGTTTATGCATATTATGTAAGGAAATGTTCTAATAGCTCAGAGAAGAATGGGACAAACGGGGGGGGGGGAATGATGAATTGGATTGGCTTTGCCATCTCCTGCTCATACCTGCTGCTTGAAATCTTTCTAGTGAAGAGTCTAGGAAGCTGGTGTCACAGAGAAAGGTTTTTATGAAGAAATTATTTCCTGCATCTCAAGTTTCTTAGTCCACTAAGATTGGTGTGAGCCGAGCTGATCCCTTTTTTCACCCCTGACAGCTGTGGGAGCCTGGGTGCAGTTACCTAACTATTAGGTTGAAACTGACCTAGTGAGCCATCTTGCTGGCCTGGTAAGATGTTTTTAAACCCGAGATCCAGCTATTGAATCCTACCAGTGCTATTCAGTTCTGTCAACAATGGACGCTACAATTAACACAGCATACTTACTTATGATAAAACATCCTCGCCATACCCATTCTTTGCTTTTCTCCTCCCGACAGGACATCTTTCCAGTCCATAACAGCATCCCATCCTAAAAAAGTAAATAAAAACACATAGTTTACAAATTATTTGTTTATTTGTTACTAACTTGGACAGGTAAATCCTAGGATATTTTGATTGCTAACAGGAAGAACTTGGCATTTTGTAAAATGTTTAGCTAGAGAGCTTCATGCAAATGCATTTTGTTTTAAATATGATATTCTTTTAAGAGTAAGTCCTTACAGTGACAGACACCTTGTAAGCTTTATAAACACTGATACTTCATAAAATCCATTTGTTACTAGGTCTCTCTGAAGGGTTGATGTGCTTATATGATTTCTGAGGAAGGGAGGAGAAAAGATCATCTAATTTGTGCAGGGCAAGCCTAAATCAGTGAGGAAGGAACTAAGTTAAAAGGCCATAACATGCCCAGAAATTTAAGTAGTTTTTTCATTATATATTCTACACCTTATAGGACAGATGCAATTATTGACATTTTACAAGTGTGTAATCCAAAACTCTACACTGAACAGATATATCTGAGTTTATAGTTAGCTATCAGAGTTAGGACCTATATTTATGTTTATTTGATGTTTACATAGTTTATGCAGCCTATGTCTAAAAACATCTTAACTACTGACATTTATTTAAAAAGCAATACTTCTCTTTTAGAAATTAGTTTATATATACATATATATTCTAATATGAAAAACAGAAATTTTAAAATGAAGAACCAAGTTGCAGAATTACATATATTATGATTTCATTTCTAAAAATAAATAGACATATCTGAGAGTATAATTTTGAGAGTTTTGTTTTCTCAAATTACCCTTTCTGTGATATCTGAAAAAACTCTTACGGTTATCTTAGGTTATAACTAGAAACAATTACTTAAAAACAAAACTACAGTTTCCCTTCTGCAGTCCAGTTTTCAGCGAAGAAAACAACAGGCCAAAGCTGACACATCCCAAAGGCAACGTTTCCAGAACTTCTGTGCTCAGGGTTTAAGTCTGCTCCTTGGAGAAGCTCCAAGCTCCTCGCCCTCCACAGGCCGCCCTCCACAGGCCGCCCTCCACAGGCCGCCCTCCACAGGCCGCCTCCACAGGCCGCCCTCCACCGCCCTCCCTCCACTGCCCTCCCTCCACTGGTTGCCCTCCACCGGCCGCCCTCCATGGCATTTTCATCACTATTAAATTTTCTTTCTTTTTTTTTTTATAATAATTTGTAATTTTATTTTATTTATTTTTGTATGTGTATGAGTGTACTGACTGCATGTAGGTTTGTGCACCCGTGTCGTGCAATGCCGCGGAGGTCAGAAGAGGGATCGGATTCCCCCTGGAACTGAAGTTCTCGGAGTTGGAGTTTCAGAAGGTTCCTCAGCCACCATGTGGGTGCTGGGATCGAACCCGGGTCCTCTGTAAGAGCGGTCAGTGCTCTCAACCGCTAGGGCCATCTCTCCAGCCCCTCATCACTATTAAATTTTCTAAGTAAACTTGGTTATAGGGTAAAACAGGAATAATAAGAAAAACATTGTTTTATTGCTCTGGGTATTTGAAAACCCAAATCAGATCAACTATTATTTTATTACTTTTCTGACCAAAAAGGGACCTGGGTTTATTTTTTTAACAAAAGGTCAGAGCCTCTGGCAGAATAATATATGTTCATTGTTAAAGACAATTCATCTTCATCCTTCTTAATGTCTTTCCTCAAACTTTTTTATAAAGGTCACTGTAGTTTTTAAAGGCAAAATTATATTATATATATATATATATATATATGCCTGGGCCTAATTTGCCCTTTAAAAACTACAGTGACCTCGCCTGCCAGTCCTGGGATTTCAGACCATAATATATATATATATATATATATAGTATATATATATGGTATATATTATAGGTATATATATATATATATATATATATACCGTCTGAAATCCCAGGACCTGGCAGGCAGAGGCAGGGGCAGGGGCTACACTGTGATAACCTATCTAAAAAATATACAGTCTAGAGTTAGAAAAAGTAAATAGGTAGATGGTAATTACACAGGAGAGAATAGGAACAGAAAGAATCTTTTGTTGTCTTTTCAAGACAGGGTCTCCGTGTAGCCCCAGCTGGCCTGGAACGTACTACGTAGACCAGCCTGGCCTCGATCTCACAGAGATTCACCTCTGCCTCCTGAATGCTGGGATTAAAGGCATGTGCCCACCTCTAAAAATGAAAATTAACAAATAAATCCACAAGGATCTGGAGTGAAACACTTTCCCTTATTTCTCACGGACACCAATAAATTCTGCTTTTCAGAGGGACCACTGTTCATTTTCTGAGGTAAACTTCTAGAAATTATTTATTTAAAACTGATCTTTATAAACCGATATTATGGAAAGCCCTCAGAATGTCAACTTTGTTTGGAGGAAATCTGTTGAAATCCTACTTTCCCTATGACTGAGTTTTGTAACATTATGAAATAAATGCTCATGATGATTTGAGAGAGAAGACTGTGCAACCCCATGAGAAATGCTCTACTGAGAATGCTTTGCCCTCTGCTCACAGAGAGCAGGATGGCAGAGAAAGATATTCTGGCCAGAGGAAAGTTAACTTTTTCATATTTTAATAAACCATGCCCTTTTTTCTAATAAACCCACAGGGTTCTGTGGCAACCGCTATGTTGGTCTGATGCTCCTTGTCTGGTAGAATTCTGCTCTCAATCCACCTGGGCTTTTTTTTCAGTTGGGAAGTTTTGTATTAGGGTTACAATTTCCTTACTTGTTATGGATCTATTTAAGCAGTTGATCTCTTCTTGGTTTAACTTTGGTGGATTCTATGAATTTAGAAATTCATCCATTTCATTTAGACTTTCAATTTAATAGAGTATAGGATTTTAAAGTATTCTCTTATAATACTCTGGATGTTTTTGGTGTCTGCTGTGATGTCTCCTCTCTCATCTCTGATTTTGGTCATTTGGATTTGCTTTTTCTTTATTTTTGGTGAACTAGGCTAAAGGTCTATCTTGTTTAACCTTTCAAAGAACCAGCTCTTGGATCCATTGATTCTTTGTATTCTTGTTTTTTTGTTTTTTGTTTTTTTGTTTGTTTGTTTGTAATGCATTAATTTCTGCTCAGATTTTTGATAGTTCTTCTCATTGATAGGTTTGGGTTTGGTTTGTTCTTGCCTTTCTAGAGTCTTGAGTTGCACTATTCATTTATATGTGCTCTTTCTGATTTTCTTTTTGTTTTGGACTTTTTGAGATAAGATCTCCTTTGTAGCCCCAGCTGGTCTTTCTTATTTTTTAAATGTAAGCTGTTAGAGCTATACATTTTCCTCTTAGGATTGCTTTTAAAGTATCCCAGAGGGGTTTTGTGTGTGTGTGTGTGTGTGTGTGTGTGTGTGTGTGTGTGTGTGGTGTGCGTTATATTATCATTTTCATTTAATTCCAGGACTCTTTCTACTTTTTTCTTAATTTCTTCTTTGACCCATTCATCATTCCAGAGTATGTTGTTTAATCTCCATGAGTTCATGTAGATACTAGAGCTTATTTTTGGAGTTGATTACAAGCTTTACTGCATTGTGATCTGATAGAATCAAGTCAGCTTTATTCCAGAGATGCACAGCTGGTTTAATATATGTAAGGCAATAAATGTAATAAATCATGTAAATGGACTTAGAGACAAAAATCACACAGTCACATCAATATATGTAGAAAAGGCCTTTGACAAAATACAACATGCATTCATGTTAAAAATACTAGAGAGAACTGAACTTCAGGGAACATACCTCAACATAATTAAAGCTATATACAGCAAACCCACAGCCAACATCATCCTAAATGGAGAAAAACTAGAAGCATTCCCACTAAAATTGGGAACCAGACAAGCTTTCTATTATCTCCACTTCTTTTAATATAGTTCCTGAAACTTTTGCTAGAGCAATTGAGATGAAAGGAGACTAAAAGGAGTGCTAATTGGAAAAGAAGAGGTCAAACTATCCCTTTTTGCAGATATATTACATGTAAGAGATCCCCAAAATTCCAACAGAATACCGTTAGAAATGATCAATACTTTCATCAAAGTGCCAGGTTAAAAAATCAACTTACAAAAATCAGTAGCCTTTCTATATACCAACAACAAGCAATCGAAGAAAAGCATACATGGAAACCCTCCCATTCACAATACTTTCAAAAAATATGTAGGAATAAGCCTATCAAAAGACATTAAAGCTCTCTATAATGAAATTTTTAAATATTTAAAGGAGGAGATAGAGGAAGACACCAGGAGATGGAAGGACCTCCCATACTCATGGATTAGGAGAATTAATATTTTGAAAATGACCATCCTACCCAAAGTAATACATAGATCCATGCAATGCCAATTAAAATCCCATGGCATCTTTCACAGAGCTGGAAAAAAACATTCTAAAATTGAGATGAATCACAAAAATCCCTGGATAGTCAAAGCAATCTTGGGTAAAGAGAAATGCTGGGGGGATCACCTACCAGATTTCAAACTATACTGCAGAGGTAAAGTTATAAAAACAGTATGGTACTGGCACAAAAATAGACGTGTAGATCAATGCAACATAACTGAAGACTCAAATTTGAGTACATGCAGTTTCAGTCACCTGATATTTGACCAAGGGGCCAAGAACACTCAATGGATGTTCTAGTTTGTCTTCCATTGCTGTGACAAAACATTCTGACCGACACCAACTTGGGGAGGAAAGGGTTTATTCAGCTTACATCTCCTGGGTCACAGTTCTCACTCAGGGAGCCCAAGGCAGGAACTCAGGGCAGGAACCTGGAGGCAGGAACTGATGCACAAGCCATGGAGGAATGCTGTTCACTGGCTTGCTCCCCTGGCCCGTGCCCAGCTTGACCTCTTATACAGTACACAACAACCTGCCCAGGGTGGCACTACTCACTGTGGGCTGGGCCTTCCCACACTGCTCGACCATCAAGACAATACTCCACAGATGTGGCCATAGGCCAATCCAATGGAGTCAATTCCCCAATTGAGGCTCCCTCGACCTAGATGTGTCAAGTTGACACTAAAGCTATCCAGCACAATTGACCCCTTGTCAACCTGACACACAAAACACATCACTATTAAACCACCACCTTTCCAGTTCTTATCCCCAAAGTATGAGATGTTAACATTAATCATAACCTAAGACAGTACAACCTTAAAAGCCCCACAGTCCTTAAAATGTCCAAATACTTAAAAGTTCACAGTCTGTTAAAAGTCTCTTAACTGTGGGCTGCTGTAAAATCCCAAACAAGTACTGTCTTATTTCAAAGGGTAGAATCAGGCACACTCAAACAAAACCTAAGTCCAGCAAGTAGCTCAAGGCTGGACACCTGGGACTCACAATCTTCTGGGCTCCAAAGGGTTTCAGCAGCTCCCCTTCTCTGACTCAATTGTCCACAGCACAACAGCTCATCTTGCAGGCCCAGGCTGACTCCATTCCACCCCTGCCGCTGATCTTGGTGGTTGTCCCAAGGTGCTGGCATCTCCAAAAAGCTAGGGTCGCCACTGAAACTGAGGCAGCACCTTCACCAATGGTCTCTTCTGACCTCTCCTGGTGCAAAGCCTCAGCTTCTCTCCATGACCCCTGCAATCCTGAGGTCTTCACTGCAACGGAGGTGCACTTCCACCAATGGTCTTTCCTGACCTCTCACAGTGCCAAGCCTCAGCTGCTCTCTGTGACCCCCTCAAATTTCAACACTGGAACCATATAGGAGACTCTTACACATTACCAAGTCCTGCTTCTGGCTCGAGATGGAGGCTTAGGCCCCTTCTGGATCACAGCTTCTGTGTGCTNAGGCACTCAGGAGGCAGAGGCAGGCAAATCTCTGAGTTCAAGGCCAGCCTGGTCTACATAGCGAGCTCCAGGCCAGCTGAGACTAAAAGGAGACCCTGTCTAAAAAAAGACAAAAAAAAAAAAAAAACCCTAAAAATAAATCCACTGTATGATCCTTGGCATATATACCCAAAGACTGATCCTACTGTAGAGATACCTGTACATCCATGTTTGTTGCTATTCTTTTCACAACAATGAAGTAATAGAAACAACCTAATTATCCCTCAACTGACAAATGGATAATGAAAATGCAGTATACTTACACAATGGAGTTTTACTCAAGAGATAAGCAAAGATGAAATTATGACATTTTCAGGTAAATGGATGGAACTAGAAGTGTTATATTAAGTAAGTAACAGACTCAGAAAAGCAAGCGATACATGTTCTCCCTCATTTGTACCACCAATCGCTTATGTGAGCATATATTTTAATATAACACTTGGACCAGAAAATAAAAGGATACAGGGAGGCAAAGGAAAAGAAAGAACCCAAAAGTAGGGGAGTGTAGGGAACACACATTACCAAGGGGGAAATAGGGGCTATTCAACTGGGAAGAGAGGAAGAGGAAGGACATGCAAGGAACCATGTAGGTGAAGGGGAAGAAGGAACTCAAGAAATAGGATAACAGGAGGTAGGTATTATCAAGGGGAAAATCAGGACACTTAAACTGGGAGGAGGGAGTTTAACCATGGAGAAAGACAGAGAAGACAGATAAATAGAGTTTTGGTAGCATAAAATGCCGGAAGGAAATGTATTGACTCAGAACTCCCTGAAAAATGCTTGTACATTATTTGAACATGAGTATATGTGTATACCTGAAGGTTATATAACAAGGAACCCTGTGCCAGACAGGTGAAATTTCCCTTTGAGTTGTTGGTCAGTGTAGTCCAAGGGACTCTCAAAATAACATAGGCCTACTACTACAGCACTTGGTTACCTCCCAGAACTAGAAGGTAAGACCCCACTGCTGAAGACAGGACATACTTTGGACACAAGACTTGGAGCAATGCAGTTGGAACTGACTTGGATGCCTTCTTCCTGAAAACTAGCCATCATAGCTCTAGAGGATAGTATGCAGGCTGCCAAGGGAGAGATTCAATCAATGGCTCAGTTTAACCCAGCTCCAAAGCCTAACCACAATGGCTAGCACAGCAAACTAACTCTTTTGGTACAGTAGTGGCACTTTTAGCTAAGGGGTAATCAACAGCTATCTAATTGGACTTAGAGCCCTCTTGATGGGAGGGAATTTGTTTGTATAGCCAAATACACATGGCTGGAGAGATCAGAGATCTTAGAGAAAACCCCACCCTTGTCAATTCTAGACAAAATAAATTTCTTACTGTATGCTAAATCTGGATCCTTATATTTACAGACAAGCATACCATATACCACTAATCAAAGAAGCTTCTTTTTGCAACAGATAGAGGCTATTACAGAGTTCCACAACTGTTCACACACAGAGACTATATTACTGAGATGCCTAGCCCTAAGTGATATATCTACAGTGGAACCTCCACACCTAAGGCTCATGGAACACAATAGAACAGGAGGTAGAGAACATACTTATGCATCCTTCAACTCTCACCAGTGAAACTTCCTCATACAACTCAGTGTGATGCACACAGAGGCCTCAACTGGATAAGTTTTAGAAAAAAAGTGAGTGGGCTGGAGAGATGGCCTAGCGGTTAAGAGCGCTGACTGCTCTTGCAGAGGGCCCGGGTTCGATTTTCAGCATCCACATGGTGGGTGAGAACCGTCTTTAACTCCAGTTCCAGGGGAATCCAACGCCCTCTTCTGACCTCCAAGGCATTGCATGACATGGGTGCACAAACCTACATGCAGACAGTACATTCATATACATACAAAAATAAATAAAAAAAGAAAAGAAAACAAGTGACTGGATAGGACTCCTAGGTAAAACCTCGTGCACCCATGCATCAGGGACCACTGTGCAAGAGAGGGCAGGAAGCCTGTAAGAGCCAGGCTTGGCGCATGAGCATAAGGAAACAGAGCCTTTCAAGCCACCAGGAACCTGCTCATATGAGCTCACAACAAAGGTGTCAGAATGCATAAGACCTATGCTGACTCAATCAGACAAAAATTCAGCATAGGTCAGCCTGGTCTACATAGTGAGTTCCAGGATAGCTGGGGCTACAGGGAAACCCTGCCTCAAAAAGATCAAAAAAAAAAAAAAAAAAATCCAGCATAGAATGAGGGAAATGGGCAACTGGCCCCAGCCATAGCCCAGGAACTATTGTCCACTGATTTGTATTGGGTGAGGGAGAGTAGATCCTCTTTAAGATCTCTAGATAGGCTGACTAGACTCCAGTAGATGAATCTGCACCAAGGGACATCAAGGTACAAATGTTTAACCAGGTAAGACTTCCCACATATGACAGAATGCGTAAAATCCAAGGGGGGATGGGGGTGTGCATGGATGAGGAAAACTAAATTTGATTAAGATCATGAAATGTACAAATAAAATAAAAACATTTTCAAGACTTTCATATTTAGAGAGTTTCTCCAGAAATTTGTTTATTGGAACGTATATAATAGTTCTTCTTCATGTCAAAGTGAGTAGGTAAGAGAACACTTTGGTATGCTTAGCATTGAACACTCAAGTCAAATACGTGTTTCAATTCCTGTTCCACCAGTTGTTAGGGATTGTTGTAAGGAACTACCCTGAATTTAATTTGTAAAGACCATTTGAATAGACTGCATGAACATTAGATAAGATGACATGAATAAACTGCTATGTACATAGCATATTCCACAATTACTAAGGTCCATACGCTCTTTCTTTTTCTTTCTTCTTTTTCATTTAGGGGAAAGAGCAAACAAAATCCATCACATGTCTGAGGCATGGGAGTTAAGGCTGCAGGCTTGGAATATTCTTAAAAATGTTTATGCTAAACTTCTATTTGGATCATTGGATTCTAAACTAAATTAACTTATTTGCCTGTAACCTGTAGAATTTATACTGTCAGAGATTGACCACATGAAACAAAAAGAAAATGTGCTTTCCTCAGAGAAAGAACATCATAAAAATAAATCCAGTAATAATTTATTTGCTTTTTCATGTACTTATTATAAGGATAAAATATATGTGAAATTAACTAAGTAAATATAAAATATCACATAAACACAAAATGTCATGATTATCATTATTATTACTATTATTATTATTATTATTATTATTATTTTCTGCTCTTTTTGAAACAAGATCTCCCCGCAGCTCCAAATGGCCTGGAACTTGCTACATAGACCAGGCTGGCCTCAAACTCACAGAGATCCATCTGCCTCTGACTTCTGAGTCCTGGTATTAAAGGTGTGTGCCACCATGCCTGGCTCATTAGTACCATATTACAACCTGTAATAACAACAGTTACTATTCACCCTTACATGTTATTTTTATCCCATCACAGTAAGTGCTACATATATAATTCTATTTACTACTCAGAGAAACCTTGCAGAAACGGTGTGCATCCTGATTTAACTGTGGAACACAGAGACCAATGTTAACTAGGATTTGATTCTTTAACTCTGAGTCCACAGCCCTTATTCTCAATCTTGCACTATGCTGCTTCCTCTAAAAGAATCATTAGACTGTAACAGTTTAACACGGAACTTTAGCTGTTCTTTACATAATTTCTCTAGGCCATTAAGTTATAGGAGTACCAAATTATTTGAAAGTATAACTATTAATTGTTTGTAAGCTTTCATGTGTAAGTATTCCTAGTTTAAAATATGTCTGTTTCTAAAAACCACACAATGAAGAGGTTTCTGTGTGACATTCTGCTTGAGCAATGACAAAGCAAAGACAAAGATTGTGGGACTGAAAAAAACTTGTGTGATATCCACATTTTAAACTATTACACTTAATTTATGTTGAAAACTTGGCAGGTGAATGTTTCAATCATAAACTCCACACACATCTAGAATGTCAGTAGCCTCAGGATATATGAACATTTGAATATCAGGGTTTTAATCCTAGCTGTAGTGATATATGACTTGGAAAAGCTTGATCAGTTACATTAAACAAACTTCAAGAAAGAAAAGGAGATAGCAATAACAGAAAAAGGAATAAAACTAGAGTTTGTACTTACATGCTTATGCCCTATTAAGAGCATATGTTCAAAGAAAACACAAGCTACAGATATACCTGGAACTTCATTGTTCTCGTCAGCTTGAATACATTAGTAGAGCAAACAAAGTTTGTAAGCATCATTGCAGATAGGATGAAATGAGGGAGAAGACATCCACAAAGTGGGTGTCAGCACACAGGGACGAAGTCCCAAGGAAGGAAACAGGAAAGGAGAAACTCAGCCAAGTTAATAACATCCTCCTCAGCACCAGGCCCACCATCGTGAGAACGCTCCTCCTACCATAGTGAAGATTGCACTATTCTACAACATCCTCCAACCATGATGAGAACTGCATGTTCTACCACATCCTCCCACCATGATGAGAACTGCATGTTCTACCACATCCTCCCACCATGATGAGAACTGCATGTTCTACCACATCCTCCCACCATGGTGAGAACTGCATGTTCTACCACATCCTCCCACCATGGTGAGAACTGCATGTTCTACCACATCCTCCCACCATGGTGAGAACTGCATGTTCTACCACATCCTCCCACCATGGTGAGAACTGCATGTTCTACCACATCCTCCCACCATGGTGAGAACTGCATGTTCTACCACATCCTCCCACCATGGTGAGAACTGCATGTTCTACCACATCCTCCCACCATGGTGAGAACTGCATGTTCTACCACATCCTCCCACCATGGTGAGAACTGCATGTTCTACCACATCCTCCCACCATGGTGAGAACTGCATGTTCTACCACATCCTCCCACCATGGTGAGAACTGCATGTTCTACCACATCCTCCCACCATGGTGAGAACTGCATGTTCTACCACATCCTCCCACCATGGTGAGAACTGCATGTTCTACCACATCCTCCCACCATGGTGAGAACTGCATGTTCTACCACATCCTCCCACCATGGTGAGAACTGCATGTTCTACCACATCCTCCCACCATGGTGAGAACTGCATGTTCTACCACATCCTCCCACCATGGTGAGAACTGCATGTTCTACCACATCCTCCCACCATGGTGAGAACTGCATGTTCTACCACATCCTCCCACCATGGTGAGAACTGCATGTTCTACCACATCCTCCCACCATGGTGAGAACTGCATGTTCTACCACATCCTCCCACCATGGTGAGAACTGCATGTTCTACCACATCCTCCCACCATGGTGAGAACTGCATGTTCTACCACATCCTCCCACCATGGTGAGAACTGCATGTTCTACCACATCCTCCCACCATGGTGAGAGCTGCATGTTCTACCACATCCTCCCACCATGGTGAGAGCTGCATGTTCTACCACATCCTCCCACCATGGTGAGAACTGCATGTTCTACCGCATCCTCCCACCATGATGAGAACTTCATGTTCTACCACATCCTCCCACCATGGTGAGAGCTGCCTGATCTACCACATCCTCCCACCATTGTGAGAACTGCATGTTCTACCACATCCTCCCACCATGGTGAGAACTGCCTGATCTACCACATCCCCCTACCATGACAACCTGAAGCCTCTGAAACCAAGTGTCAAAGAAAGAATTCCTCCATTATGATTTTTCTTTCAGGTCTTTTATCTCAGTGATGAAAATGTAACTAATGTCATACTCAGGTTTATGCATTTATTTCATTAACTTCATTGTTGTCCACTCTGGGTTTCATGTAACTCAGGCTAGTCTCAAAGACGCTAGTAGCTGAAGGTGCCTCGAGCTCCTGACCCTCCTGCCTCCTCCTCCCTAGTTTTTGGATTACAGATCTGTACCATCACACCTATCCCAATATTCTTTTCTAAATGAAAGAATGAAAACCCACCTCCTTCTCTTTGCACTATATGGTAGAGGTGGACGTTGTGCAGAATGCACTCTAGGTCTTGGTCTGTGTACCCTTTCTCATGCATGTCATCCACTGAATCAGGATAAATGACTTGATCCCGAAGACTTCCAAGAGACATATAGGGTCTGTAAGACACCAAACACAGAAGAATCTTACTGCAGTTATGTTAGCTTTGTTGGGTTGATATCATACTGGCTACAGGCTTATGTTATGTTTCTTTCAGGAATTTCAAATAATATCTGGCATATGAGAACAAATACTGAGATACAGACCTAGAAAAGCTTTTAGAAGAAATCATTTGAAATTTTCAGGAGAAACAGTTCTTTCACTGTCTTCGATAAAGATTGCTTCTGTAGGGGCTAGAGAGATGGGTGCATGGTTAAAAGTGCTGGCTGCTCTTACAGAGGAACTGGGCTCAGTGCTCAGCACTGCAACTAAGAACCGTCTATAGCTGTAGTCCGAGGGGTCTGAAGCCCTCTTCCAGCCTTCTCTGGCACCGCATCACACTTATATCCATGCAAGCAAATATACTCAGACACATAAAATATAGAAGGAAAAAATTAAAGATTGTTTCTATACATCTAAAATTATATACATCTAAACATAAATTTGATAGCCACATAAACAAACATACTAAAAGGCATGACATTCTTAATGAGAAAATGTAAATTAAAATGACATCAAGTTTCTTGTTTATCTGATTACCAAAAATTCAATAGCTTGGTAACTCAACTAACAGGCTTATGGAAAAAATAGATGTTCTTGTACTTCAAGAAAGTTCAACTTCCTTGAAGGAAATCTGGCAAACCAATATACTATTTGCTCTTTGACCCACTTTGGGGAATCTAGTCTAAGAATATACTTCTAAAAATATCAGAAAGAAAATGTGCATGAGGTTCTCCATTACAGTGTTATTTGCACTGTCAAAATAACTGCCCAAGAACAACTTAAAGGCCATAGAAAGAAAATTACTTGAATAAACTGTAATAATCCTAGCACTTGGGAGCCAGAGGCAGGCGGATCTTTGTGAGTCAAGGCCAGCCTGGTCTACAGAGTGAGTTCCAGGACAGGTGGGGCTACAGGGAGACCCTGTCTCGAAAAAGACAGAAAAAACCAAAAACAAAACCCTACTATGCAAGTACTAAAGAGGTCAAGAAAGATATTTGTGAAGTGACAAGTTGAAAAGGAAGAAGTAAATGTGGACATGCCACAGGGTTTCTTAATAGCAGGGCTGGTCCATGACCCAGGTTGCTGTTCACTGCTAAGGGCTCTCCTGCTGTCGGAAGGTTGGCCATATATGTGGTCTCTGTCCACTAGATGTCAGTAGCACCTCCTCCAATGGAAACCACAAAATAGTCTACAGATAGCCCCTAAGGGGCAAAACTGTTCCCAGTTGAGAACCACTGACATGAAAATAAAATAGACAACATAACACACACACACACACACACACACACACAGACAAACACATTTGGTTATATAGACACAAGAACAGGAAAAGCAAACCAGAAAGTACTGAAACTAGTCACTTAAGAAGGTGGAAAGATCAAAGCACCAGGAATGGTGTGAGGCAGAAGGAGCAGCTGGTTTTACCAAGCTAAAGGCAGAAATCTGGTAGGATTACTTGTGATAGCACAGGCACAAGGAAGGCACTCAGCAAGTAACCAGTATGGAATCCAGTCATGGATTCTCCAAGTGAAAGCAAAACATGTTAAAAGGAGCAGGGTGAATACACACAGCTGGGGGTGGAGTGCTTGCCTATCACTCACCAGGCTCTGGACTCCATCCCTAGAAATGAAGACACTTGGAATAACAGATACAAAGTACTTTTTTTCTCACCAGGTAACTGACTGTTGGCTTTATTACAGTCAATCTTATTATATTCCATATAATTAACAATATGTTTCTGTGTAGATTTTAAAGATTACATTCTGTTAGGTGTTCAAGGAAGTACTTTGTCTAGAAGCATTTCTTTTGGTAACTGAAGCAGCGGACAGACCTACACATGGGGCTGCAGTTGCTGCCAGGTGTTGGCTTTGTTATGGGAACTGAGAGACAATAAAACTTCATTAAAAGATTAAGATATATGACTTCTCTAGGCTTTTTGTAATCAGCCAATTTCCTCTGATAGAGAAATTTATTTAATGAGGGCACAAAATATAATAAATAACTCATCAAATTTGCTTTTTCAAAACTCCATCTTCTCCAAACTGATATTTCGACCGTGTAAAATGGTAAAATATAAACATACCCTTAGTGAGGTACAAAGCAAGGACATTTAAGGAGTTTATCAACATAACAGCTTTAAACATTATCAACTGAGGATCACTAATTCTTTGTAAAGGCTGTTAGGAAGATTTGGGACAATACTGAATCAGTATGAAAGCACAGCTGGTGTGGTGGCGTACGCCTTTAATTCTAGCACTCTGGAGGCAGAGGCAAGAGGATCTCTGTGAATTCAAGGCCAGCCTGGTCTACAGAGTGAGCTCCAGGCCAGCTGGGACTAAAGGGAGACCCTGTCTC
This sequence comes from Rhizomys pruinosus, assembly GCA_009823505.1. Taxonomy (NCBI): domain Eukaryota; kingdom Metazoa; phylum Chordata; class Mammalia; order Rodentia; family Spalacidae; genus Rhizomys; species Rhizomys pruinosus. The sequence goes on along the minus strand of VZQC01005680.1, from coordinate 5,283,902 downwards.
AAAAAGACCAAAAAAAAAAAAAAAAAGAAGAAAGCACAGACAACGGAAGACCCCATATATCCATGTTCATGTAACCAGTTTGCATGTGATTCTCTTTCCAGTTCAAAGACCTGGAATTCAACATTTTGAGCTAGCCCAAATTTCTGTAGTCTCGAAAAAGTTATACATAATAGATAAGCACTCAGCACATGATTTACTGAGTTTTCTGTTCTAAATAAATAGCAATACTCAGGTTATCTTTGAAACCTTTCAAGTAGATCAATCACCATGTTAGCCTATATGCTCTTGTTCATGAGAAGTAGGATCTTGTAATGTATCTAGCCTGATAAATAAAGGACATAGATTGTTCATAAATAGCAACAACAAAAGAAAGACCATTTCATTTTAATTTAGGTTATCTAATAAAACCTAGCATTTTCTATGTGCTATACAAAGATATTAGGATAAATTCATCTGTGTAACAGAATAAATGCAAATAATTAGCAATATTTAAATAATGTCCACAATTATTTTTCTTTCCAATCTTTTTTTTTTCCTTTCGTCTTTTTGAGACAGGGTCTCCATGTAGCCTCAGCTGTCCTGGAACTCACTCTGTAGACCAGGCTAGCCTTGAACTCACAAAGATCTGCCTGCCTCCGCCTCCTGAGCGCTAGAATTAAAGGTGTGCGCCACCATGCCTGGCTTTTCTTTGCAATCTTATATACGCATTTGTGTTTAAAATGATTGTCAGGGGGCCGGAGAGATGGCCTGGCAGTTAAGAGTGCCAACTGCTCTTGCAGAGGACCTGGGTTGGATCCCCAGCACCCACATGGCAGCTGAGAACCACCTGTAACTCCAATTCCAGGAGAACTCCAGTTCCAGGGGAATCAGACACCCTCTTATGACCTCTGAGGCATTGCACAACACGGGTGCACAGACCTACATGCAGACAGTACATTCACACACATGAAAAATAAATAAAATTAAAAAATAAAACAAAATGATTGTCATACTAAACTATTTGAGATCAAAGCCATTCCCCATAATTATAGTTTTTTTTTTTTTTGTCTTTTTGAGACAGGGTCTCCCTTTAGTCCTAGCTGGCCTGGGGCTTGCTCTATAGACCAGGCTGGCTTTGAACTCACAGAGATCTGCCTGCCTCTGCCTCCGAGTGCTGGGATTAAACGTGTTCACTACCACGCCCAGCTATAATTACAATTACAAGCATCTCAGGATATTGTAATAACTCGCATGTTTACTTTTTTTAACTTTCTGACAGTTTATTATTTTGGTACAATTGACTGTTATATTTTTGCACTTCTTGTATTCTCCATCCAAGGCAAAAGAAAAAGGAAAGGGAGAGCATTGGCAAGTGCACTATGAAAGTTTTAATAATGTAAAATTTAATTGGACAACACTGATACAAATTCAGTAGCATTTAAAAATCTATGGCATGAAATTTGTTGAGTTTAAGAACAATATACCCAGTGCGGTTCTGGTAAGGAGGAACTGCTTTGACCCTTGGAGGCTGGACATCTGCCGCCCCGCACCTGAACCTCCCAGCCAGCACGGGTTCCAGAGAGCACTGAGGTGTGGGCCCACCTAGACAGGGTCGCAGGTGTGCGGCAGGTCAACAGGGTACTGGCTGGCTGGCTAAAGGAGCAACAACAAGCCCCGCCCCCCATCAGGCTGGTGGTGCTGTGGGATGGACTATCTAGCAGGTGTAGGTTTAGTGAATGTAGTCTGCATAGCCAACATTGAGGCACCAGAATCCCAAAACACAAACAAAGAAACAAACAAAAACCAAATCCACATGCCAAGGACAGACAACAGGGAAAAAAAAAAAACATGGGAAAAGCTCATAATAAATCCACACTGAACTCTACCAATCCGACAGAAGATTCCTATAACGAGATCTCCCTGGAAGGAAACCAAGATACAGACCTTAGAAGAACAACTGTAGATATATTCAAAGAGACCAAAGAATATAAAGAACAAATCAGAGAACTAAGGGGAGAAAATGAAAAATTCAGGAAGGACTTGGAAAGAATGATAAACACTGTAAAGAACTAGAGGGAGAGAAAGACAAACTCTGGAAGGAAGTGGAAAAACTGAAAAGATCCCAGGCTGAAATGAAAAAAGATGGATACCAGCAAAGCAAGGAGCTATAAGTAGAGAATGACAAGCTCCAAAAGGAAATGGAAATACTAAAGAAATCACAGGAAGAAATGAAAAAGTAAATGGAACATTCATCTAATCAGTAGGAGAGGATGGGAGAAAGTCTCAGAAGCAGAATGGATGAGCAGAAAATAGAATATCAGATCTGCAGGACAACACATAACATCTAAAATGCTCAAGTGAAGATTATGAAAAGTTTAAAAAAACACAAGAGTGGAATAACCAGGAAATGTGGGATACTATGTAAAACCAAATCTCCACATTATAGGGATAGAGGAAGGAGAAGAATCCCAAGAAAACGGTATTGACCAGATCTTCAACAGGATAATAGAAGAAAATTTTCCAAATGAAAAAGGACAAACCTACACAGTATATATATCTAATAATATATATATATATATATGCAATACAAGTTGGAGAGAACAGCAACAACAAAAGAACAGGGAAAAAGACTGAAAATAGTGAAATAGTAGTAAAAGCATAACAGCATAAATACAAACCTAGACCAAAAATGCAAACCAAGAAGAAGTTGAAAGGAAGCAACATACATCTCTCAATAATGACCTTAAATATCAATGGGCTAAACTTCCCAATCAAAAGACAAAGACTGCGATAATGGATTAGGAAACAGAATCCATCTATATGCTACCTACAAGTCAAGGATAGACACCAACTCAAAGTGAAAGGTTGGAAAAAAATATTCCAAACTAATGGTACCAAAAAGCAAGCAGAAGTTGCTATTTTTAACATTTTTATTTATTATTCTATGTGTATGAGTGTCCTGGCTGCATGTAAGTAGGTGCACCCATGTCGTGCAATGCTGCGGAGGTCAGAAGCAGGTGTAGGATTCCCCTGGAACTGGAGTTAAAGACGGTTCTTAGCCACCATGTGGGTGCTGGGAATCAAACCCCGGTCCTCTGCAAGACAAGTTGGTGCTCTTAACCACTGAGCCATATCTCCAGCCCCAGAAGTTGCTATTTTAATATCAGACAAAATAGACTTCAGAGTAAACTCAATTAGAAGAGACAAAGAGGGTCACTACATCCTTATAAGAGGAACAATTAACCAGGAAGACATCACAATTCTAAATGTTTACGCACCAAACTCAGGTGCACAGAACTATATAAAGACAATTCTGCGGGTCCTCAATTAATCACAACACACTAACAGTGGGGGACTTCAATATCCCACTGAGCACCTTGGATAGATCAACTGGACAAAAAATAAACAGAGAGACACTGGAACTGAACAATAGCATACAACAAATGGACCTCACAGATATCTATCAAATATTTCACCCAAACATCAGAGAATATACTTTCTACTCAGCACCCCATGGAACAGTCTCCAAAATCGACCACATACTGGGATACAAAAGAAACCTCAACAAATATAAAAGGATTGAAATAATCTCATGGGTTCTCTCAGACCACAGTGCAATAAAGCTCAATATGAACACCAGAATAAGTCAGACTAGCTATAAGAACACATGGAGACTAAACAACACAATCTTGAATAATGAATGGATGACAGAAGAAATAAAGAGTGAAATAAAAGTACTCATGGAACTAAATGAAAAAGACAACACAACACAACAAAATCTGTGGGATACTTTAAAAGGAGTCCTAAGAGGGAAATTTATAGCCCTAAGTGCCCACATTAAAAAAAACATAAAGGGAACAAATAAATTACCTAACACTACACCTAAAAAAAAAACCTTGAGAGACAACAACAAATGGACCCTAAACCCAACAGACAGGAAGAAATAACAAAAATCAGAGCAGAACTCAATAAAACAGAAGCAAAGAAAACAATAAAAAAAAATCAATGAATCCAAAAGCTGGTTCTTTGAAAGGATAAATAAGATAGACAGACCTCTAGCTCAGTTAACCAAAAGAAAGAAAGAGGAACTCCAAATTAATAGTATTTGTGACAAAAAAGGAACCATCACAACAGATAAAAGATCCAGACAATCATAACTTCAAAAATTTATACTCTACTAAGTTTGAAAACCTAAGAGAAATGGATGAATATCTGAAATCCTGGGAAACAACAAAGCTTAACCAAGAAGAGGTTGACAGTTTAAACAGACCCATAATGTTTGAGGAAATTGAAGACGTAATAAAAAAAAAAAAAACTCCCAACGAAAAAAAGCCCAGGCCCAGATGGTTTCACAGCAGAATTCTACAAAACATTTAAAGAGGTCTAACAACCTTTAGTACTCAAACTGTTCAGAAGGATAGAAACAGAGGGAAATCTCCCAAACTCCTTCTATGAAGCCAGCATCACTCTAATACCAAAACGAGGCAAAGACACAACCAAAAAAGAAAACTATAGACCCATCTCACTAATGAACACAGATGAAAAATTTTCAACAAAATACTGGCAAATTGCATACAGACCCACATCAAAAAGATCATCCATCATGATCAAGTTGGATTCATACCAGAGATGCAGGGGATGGTTCAACATACATAAATCAATAAATATCATAAAACACATAAATGGACTGAAAGACAAAAATCACACAATCATCTCAATTGATGCAGAAAAAGCCTTTGACAAGATCCAGCATCCCTTCATGTTTAAAGTTTTAGAGGGAGGGGGCTGGAGAGATGGCCTAGCGGTTAAGAGTGCCGACCGCTCTTGTAGAGGACCCGGGTTCAATCCCCAGCACCCACATGGCGGCCAAGAACAATCTGAAACTCCAATTCCAGGAGAACTCCAGTTCCAGGGGAATCCGACGCCCTCTTCTGACCTCCGCGGCATTGCACAACACAGGTGCACACATCTGCATGCAGACAGTACATTCATACACATACAGAAAAAAAAAAAAAAAGTTCTAGAGGGAATTGGACTGGAGGGATCATTCCTAAATCTAGTCAAAGCCATAAATAACAAATCCACAGCCAACATCATCTTCAATGGAGAAAAATTAGAACCATTCCCCTTAAAGGCAGGAACCTGGCAATGCTGCCCCCTACTGCCACTCCTCTTTAATATAGTCCTTGAAACCCTTGCTAGGGCAATAAGACAAGAGAAGGAAATTAAAGGAGTACTAATTGGAAAAGAGGAAATTAAACCTTTTTGCAGATAATATGATAGTTTACCTGAAGGACGCTAAAAACTCCACCAGAAAACTACCTGAAATGATTAAGAGTGTCAGTAAAGTGGCAGGATACAAAATTAACCTAGAAAAATCAGTAGCCTTTCTTTACAGCAACAATAAACAAGTGGAGAAGGAATGTAAGACGACCTTAGCACTCCCAATAGCCTCCAAAAAATACCTGGGAATAAACCTAACCAAAGATACCAAAGATCTCTACAACAAAAAATTTAAACCCCTGAAGAAGGAGATTGAAAATGACATCAAAAGATGGAAAGACCTCCCTGCTCATGGATTGGAAAAATTAATATAGTTAAAAATGTCCATTTCCCCAATTGATATACACATTCAATTGCAATCCCAATCAAATCCCCATGAGTTTCTTCCAGACTTAGAAAAAAAATCCTTAATTCATATGAAAAACAAAGACCTGAATTTAAAGCAACCCTGAGTAAATGTGCAATATAAGGGGGATTGCTTTACCAGACTTCAAGCTATATTACCGGGCTATAGTCACAAAACAGCCTGGTACTGGCACAAAAACAGACCCATTGACTAATGGAACAAAAATGGATCCCAAAACTTGAGTTCATACAATTTTTCAGCACCTCATATTTGACCAAAGGGGCAAAAAAAAAAAAACAACAACAAAAAAACTCAATGGAGGAAGGACAGCATCTTCAGCAAATGGTGCTGGCAAAACTGGATCACCATTTGTAGAAGAACAAAATTAAACCCCTACCTCTCACCCTGTACAAAAATAAACTCCAAGTGGATCAAAGATCTCAATGTGAAACCTGAAACCCTGAAGGTGACAGAAGAAAAAGTTGGCAGTAACCTACAAGGCATAGGTGTAGGAAAAGACTTCCTAAATTAGACAGCAGCTGTGCAGGAAATAAGGTTGACAATTGACAAATGGGACCTCATCAAATTCAAAAGCTTCTGTAGAGTGAAAGAAACAATCAAGGAAGTGAAAAGAAAAACCATAGAGCGGGAGGAAATCTTCACCAGTGATACACCAGAAAGAGCATTAACATCCAGAATATATGAACTACTCAAAAAACAAAGAAGAAAACAAATGACTCACTCAAAAGATGGAGTAAAGAGATGAACGGAGACTTCACCACTGAGGAAGTAAATATGGCTGAAAAACATCTTTAAAAGTGTTCAACATTGTTAATAATTATGGAAATGCAAATTAAAACCACTCTAAGATATTATCTCACTCCAATAAGACTGGCTAAGATCAAGACACCAAATGCTGGGGAGATTGTGGGGAAAAGGGAACACTCATCCACTGCTAGTGGGAATGTAAACTCATACAACCACTGTGGAAAGCACTGTGGAGAACCCTTAAAAGACTCAAAATGAGCCTACCACCTGACCTGGCCATACCAATTCTGGGTATATACCCACAAGACTCATCCTATTGCAAAGATACATGCACATCTATGTTTACTGCAGCTCTTTTGACAATACCAAAGAGTTGGAACCAACCCAAATGCCTCTCAACTGAGGATTGGATAACAAAATGTGGTACATCTACACAATGGAGTTCTATGCAGTGGAAAATAAAGATGACATCATGTAAATGGATGGAACTTGAAGCCATTATGCTAAGTGAAGTTACACAGTCTCCAAAACACAATCGGGGAATGGGTTCCCTCATTTGTGGATGCTAATACCAAATCCCCCAATTGAAAGAAAAGCTGAGCAATGTTATTGTTATATTACTTTCTATCTGAAAGCAACTGTGATGTTATAATGTGAATATCTTTTTAAAATTTTTTTATTTATTTTTGCATGTGTATGAATGTACTGTCTGCATGTAGGTTTGTGCACCCGTGTTGTGCAATGCTGTGGAGGTCAGAAGAGGGCGTCAGATTCCACTGGAACTGGAGTCAAAGACGGTTCTTAGCCGCCATGTGGGTGCTGGGGATCGAACACGGGTCTTCTGTAAGAGCAATTGGTGCTCTTAACTGCTAGGTTATCTCTCCAGCCCTAATGTGAATATCTTAATGAGCCCTGTAATTAACTTACCACCTACTTTCAGGCATGGTAATTAATGTACATGGGTGGAAGGTATATGAACCCCTTAACATAATAAAAAAAAGAAGGTATGTGTGGATGAAACTTGTCAATGAGTACCAAGTTGGTTACATACAGCATGATGCTTTGGTATATGATTTTACATTAGGATCAATATAGATGTCATATTGCATACATTTCAAAAGCTTCAAAGAAAGAACTGTGTAATTTTGTTCAGAACTGTGGAATCTTTAACCACAAAGAAATTATGCATGTTTAATGACCTCGACATGTTCAGCAGTTTTTAAGTTTTAAACAATGTATATGTGCATTAAACATCTTGTGACCCTATAAATATGTACAACTTTATATTTGTATATGTCAGCCAAAATAAATTAAAATAATTAAAAGAATAATGTACCACTACCTATAGCTGTGTTGCTACAGTAATAAGATGTTACTGCTCTGGAAGTCATAAGATTCACCATCAATAATTCACATAAATGCCGATGTTGTCGCCAACCATATCATCAGATTCTTTTCATGCAGAGTAAGAACTGCTTAAGCTCTGGATCTATAATGCCTTTTGAATATTCTTATGCTTTTAGCAAAACAAGAAGTAACCAACTGAAAAGAGTTATTTATTATTATGGAACCTGTGTCTTCAGGATAAGGAACTGGTTAAGTTGTGATACAAATGAACACAGTCTCAGAAGAACAGAACCATGCCCTATTTCTATGTAATTAAGATATATTACCATATAAAATACTGCCAATGGATTGGGAGTGTAAACATCTCCAAAAACCAAGTTTAAAGTATTTATCACTTACCAGATAAAATTTTGGGATTTGCTCAAATAAAATTGCTATTCTCTATGATTTAACCTAGCAACTGGCTCTCAAGATGAGGAAAATCTTGAAATGAAAAGACTTTTTTCTATTATATTCATCTAATCTCTATAGTTACATATGAAAAATATCCTTACATTTTTCCAAGTGACAGAAAACTGCATTTATCTTTATAGATCCTTTTGTGCTTAAATGAAAGAGGCATGAACAGTGAGCAGTCCTAATTCCTACACAGGAAGTACCGAAAGATACAATTCACAGCTCTGTCTGACAGCTTCCCACAGATAATCACACAGCACTTACAGACTTAGAGTCTAATACTTAGAAAACAAGGAACTAGCAAATGACCCTGAGCCTTCCTCATGGCTTAAATATTTCCCCCCAAAGGAGAACATGTTTATTAACAGATGTTTATCCCCAACATAAAGAGGATTAGGCAACATACCTAGTACAAGCAACAAAACAGACAGATGGCCCACAGTGTAAGATACCAGGTAGATTTGACAGAGGAAAGGAAATCTGTTCATTTTATTCAGTCATCCTGCAGATATTACTACCCATTTCCTACAACATTACCATATGACACAGACATCAGTATGTCCTTTCTGGTTCATATGCTATAAAAACTTCTTCAACTGTGACTCAGCAGTTTCAATAATAATTCCAATTCTAGGGTTGGCGAGATGGCTGAGTGGTAAAGGTGCTTGCTGCCAAGCCTAAGGACCTGAGTTTGATTGCTAGAACTCACACAGTGGACCTCCATGTGCACACAGACAATGCACACACTAATATGCACATACCCACCTGGCACTAAATAAGTAAATAAATACTAAATACACTCAAATAATAAATGCACTCAACAATTCTAGGAGTGTCTATGTTGAAGGAAGCAGGACTGACATATGTGTGACCTACCAGATGTGGCACTAAGCCACTCCATGCCTCCTTCTATTGCGGTGGCCCTTAGAGACCCATATTGCATTCCATCAGTGGCCTGTCTGGGCTGCCTCTTAAATAAGCACACTCTTATCCTCAGAAGGCTCTCTCTACCTGTGTTTTGGCAACTAGAGAGTCATTAAAAATAAAAAGGCTCAAAAGCTAGAGACTCAGGGGTCCTGCGATGTGATATCTACACTAGCCTTTCCCTACACTTTTACTTTGATCCTCCTGCAGAATGCATACTCAAATTTTTTAAATCTTAAAAAAATAAAGAACCCATCCTTTTATAGAGTTCTTCTGTCTCCTTTCTGATCTCATGTATTTTTTCTTCATCCTTTAATAACTGTATGTGTGGATGAAGCAATGTTATTGCATCTCTCCAAAGAGGCAAGCCTGGATTTGGAAGGCACTCATATAAGAGCCATGTGAAAGGAGTGCAAAGGTTTAGATATCTTCACAACGTATCAGGGTACAGCCATCAGTGCCACAGGGTATGTTACTACTATTTTGCTGTACTTTCTAAGCAGTCTTCCCCATGCAGGAAACAGGCTGCTCTTGTGGTGACATCAAGGGTAATGGATGATGATGCCAAAGCAGGTAATGAAAATTAAGACCTGCTTGTTTCACCTGGCCTCAGCTGTCCTGGAACTCATTTTGTAGACCAGGCTGGCCTTGAACTCACAGAGATCCCCCTGACTCTGCCTCCTGAGTGCTGGGACTAAAGGCATGCACCACCATGCCCGGTGAGAAAATTTTTGAGAAATCATTTAAAATTTCATAGGGAGGGTGGGCAAAATGGCTCAAGAGCAAAGGTGCACACACACACACATGCACACATACTAAATAAATAAAATTGTAACTTAAAAATATTTTAGGAGAGAAAAAATTTTACAATCAGAGTAAAGAACAGAATCTACTCTAAAAGTGAACTGAATAGTTTAAGTATACACACTTATACACACACACACAGTTTGGGACCAATGGGACAGTTCAGTGGATAAAGGCTGAACCTGATGTCCTTAGTTTGAACCACTGGAAGGAAAGAACTGACTCTGAGAAGTTATCCTCTGACCTCCACGTATGTGGTATGTGATATGCCTGTGCACCTACACATGTGCATGCACACATCAATGTACATACACATGCAATAAATGTAATTTAAAAATATGTTAAAAGAATATATCCTTCCTTTGAATTAATATAAATGAACACTATTCCAATTCTATGCTAAAATTTATGTTAAAATTGGTTTGGGTTGTTTGTGCCCCTTGATTATAGGAGGCTCTGCCTACATATCAGTACTTATTCAGTAGGTCAGGTAAAGCACCTTGACTGGCAATACATACAAGGTCAGCTAAAAGAGCAGTGATTGTTTGGAGATGTCTCTGCTATTGGATGCAATAACAAAGTGACTAGAGCTGGATGTACCTGAATGTAATGCTAGCCCCAGCACACACCTATTTGATGACTTCAACCACTCTTAAGTTTTCTTACCTATGTGGTAATGATACTGACACAGCCCCAAGCAGTACAGCTTGTTATACAGACAAATGAGGACCCTCATGTGATATGTGTAAAAAATTGGGCTGGAGAGATGGCCTAGTGGTTAAGAGCACCGACCGCTCTTACAGAGGAACTGGGTTCGATCCCCAGCACCCACATGGCGGCCGAGAACCGTCTGAAACTCCAATTCCAGGAGAACTCCAGTTCCAGGGGAATCCGAGACCCTCTTCTGACCTCCGCGGCATTGCACGACACGGGTGCACAGACCTACATGCAGACAGTACATTCATACACATACAGAAATAAATAAAATTAATAAAAAAATTAAAAAACATTAACCAGAACACAATAGTTGTGGGCCTTCATGTGATATGTGTGAAAAAGTAACCAGAACACAGTAGTTGTTTATCAGATTTTAATTTTAAAGCAAAAATGATAACCAGATTTGCTTGGCCATCTCCAAGATGCTTTGGAACTCAGAAATTATCTTTTTAAAAAATCTAAGAGCAGAGGAAGGAGGGAAGCAGTTGGAATACTGACTTCTGGGAACGACGTGACTGTTGTTCTCTTGAACTTACAGAAGCTGTGTTACCTGTGCAAGATCCCAACAAAATGGGGCCCATTAACATCTTGTCACAAAGGACAGAGGGATTCATGGAAACCCACTCCATGCCAAGGATGGAAAGTAATTAATGGTTGATGGGGACGTTTTTTACAATGATGTGGACACTGTCACCCATTCTCCTAGAACGCCTCTAATGAAATGCATTAGGACCACAAAACAAATGGCCATGAAGGGGAGAAAGCTGGAAAGGGGAAAGGGTTTAGTGGGAGTAGGATAGGTACAACAAAGGGGAAGTGGAGGGTATATATTAAGTAAGCTGAGTGTGGGGGCACATGCCTTCAATCCTAGCACTCAGGAGTCGCAAACAGGAAGATCTCTATGAGTTTGTGGCCAGCTTGATGTACATAGAGAGTTCCAGGCTAGCCAGAGCTATAGAGTGAGACCTTGTCTCAAAAAACAAAACAAAACAAAACAGAAGAAATACATTATGTACATAGATGAACATGTCATAATGAAACCCATCATTATATATAATTAATGTGTGCTAATAAGAAGGATAAAAATGCGTCAATGATAAAGTGCTTGTTGTGCAAATGTGAGGACCTAAATTAAATCCTCAGCATCCACATAATCCCAACATTGGGGGTTAGAGACAGGAGGATCCTGAAAGCTCCCTGGCTGGGGAGGAAGACCCCAAGGTCTCATTTGGCCTCAGCATGTGGGCATACATGTGTGCATCTGCACATCCATGTACAGGAACACACCAGACAAGTCCCACTGTTGTCACAATAAGCGACATGATGCAGTGCTCATCCCCACTCTGCCTCTGGCATTTCACCCTCAGTCCTCCTTCTCCGGCCTTAGTACAATTAGATTCATGGAATTTTTGTTTTCTTTTTTTAAGATTTATTTTTTATATTATGCATATTAGTGTTAAACCTGCATGTATTTAAACCACATTCATGGAATGCCCATAGAGGCCAAAAGAGAGCGCTGGATCTCCTGGAACTGGAGTTACAGATGGTTAAGAGCCACCATGTGGGTGCTGGGAATCGAACCTGGAACCTCTGCAAGAGCAGCCAGTTCTCTTAGCTAACTGCTGGGCCATCATCTCTCCAGACCCCAAGTTTCATGTTTTTGTTTATAGCCACATGAGATATACACACCTCTGAGAAAAAAGCTAGGCTGTCCAACCTCCACGGCATAGGTTAAGCACAGTTGAGAGAAATACAGATTCCACATCTGTAAGGCACATCCCCAACAGGTCTTTTTGTGTCTTGGCCCCCTTTTCTTTTAACAATGTTTGGTCAGACATTATACTAAACAGGGGGAAACTGAGAGCATTTTCACTAAACTCTGGAATGAGACAAGGGAGAACTCTCTCCACTTTTATTCAGCTAGTGCTCAAAATCTTAACTAGAGCAAAAGCCAAGAGAATCTATGAAATGAATGAAAAGAGGAAAGGAAGAACTCAGATGATCCTTAATTGCACCTGACATGAATATATACTTCAAAGACCCTTCAGAATACCAGAAAACTTAACTGTGCAGGTTGACTTTTGCTAGTCAACTTGACACTAACTAGAGTCTCCTGAGAAGAGCTGAGGAATTTCCTCCATCAGACTGGCCAGTGGGCATGTCTCTGGGGGCATTCTGTTGACTGCCAATTGATGTGGGAAGGTCCATCCCATTGTGGGCAGTGCACCCCAGGCAGTGTAGCTGATTGAGCCAGGGAAGCACGCCAGTAAACAGCATTCTCCCATGGTCTCTGCATCCAGGTTCCTGCCTCGAGCTCCTGCCCTGACTTCTCTTGATGATGGACTAAAACCTGTAAGGTGAAATAAACGCTTTCCTCCCCAAGTTGGTTTTATCCAGTGTTTGATCACAGCAATAGAAACCAAATTAGGACAATCATAGTCAGTAAGGCTGCAAGACACAAAATCAACATACGAAAATTGGCACCTATAACAAATTTGTTGAGAAATAAATTAGAAAAAATATCCCATTTACAAATTACCCCTCTACACAAATAAAGAACAAATAAATAAAAACAGGGAATATAAGACCTTTTCAATAAAAACTTTAAGACACAAAAAGGACATTAAAGAAGACTATAGACTATAGAAAGACATTCTATGCTCCTGGACTGGCAGAATTCACAATGGTTGTGCTTCTGAAATAATGTACAGATTTAATATAATCCCCTTTAAAATCCCAATGACATTCTTCACAGAACTAGAAGAAATAATACAAAAATTCATATGGAAACTCAAAAGAACACAAATAGCCAAAATAATCTTCAGCATAAATAACAACATTGGAATTATCACACAATACCTGACCTCAAATTATAGCGAAGAAATATAGTGACAAAGACAGCTTAGTACAGGCACCACAAAGACATTCAGACCAATGGACAGGATAGAGGATCCAGATATAAAGATACACAGCTATGAGAATCTATTCCCAGAAAAAAGACAGTGTATTAAACAAATCTTGCTGGCAAAATGCATTTCTACCTGCACAGTGAAAATAAATCCATCTATCATTCTGAATACAAATCAATTCCAAGTGGACAATGAACCTAATTTATAACCTAAAATGCTGAAACTGCTAGAGTAGAACACGGAATGTGTGTGTGTGTGTGTGTGTGTGTGTGTGTGTGTGTGTGCCAGAACTTTCTGAACAGGACTCAAACAGCCTAAGAAATAGCTCAAGGAATTAACAAATGGGACTACATGAAATTTTAAAGTTCTGCACAGCACATAAAACTACACAGAGCAGACAAAATTGGAGAAAATCTATACTAGCTATATATCAGACAGGAGGTTAACAAGAACTGAAAAATTAAACATCAACCCCCCAATATGCTAATCAACAAACGAGCTAATGATATGAACAACTGCCTTGCAAAGACAAAGCATAAATGGTCAATGAGAACTTAGGAACCATCCTTAGCAATTTGAAAAATGTAAATTAAAACTAAGTTGAGATTCCATCTTGCCCTAGTCATTATGGCTACCATTAAGAAAAGAGATAAGTGTGGTGATGATGTGGGCAAACAGGAGCCCTTATTCACCATTGGTGAAGATGTAACCTAGTACAACCATTATGGATGTTTCTCCCAAATTGAAGAACTATCATATAACCTACTTTATTTAGTGGATAGACTCTATACCCTACCCAAGACCCCTGCACATTCCTTGCATTCACAATAGCAAGGAGGTGGAACCATTCTAGTTCATCAACAGACTCAGAAAAACAAACTTTCCAGGTTGTCTGTCACATATGAGTCCTAGCTTATAATGTTCATATGTATGTACAGAAGTACAGGTAAGTGGGTGTACAGGCGACCCTGGGGTTACACCAAGGAATTTGGGGAAAGCAATGGACACAAGTGATATGAAAGTGAAAGGAGGCTATAGGGGTGGAAAGTGTGTGTGTGTGTGTGTGTGTGTGTGTGTGTGTGAGAGAGAGAGAGAGAGAGAGAGAGAGAGAGAGAGAAAGAGAGAGAGAGAGAGAGAGATTTGAACAAAATTCAAGTGTTTAGTTTTTCCTGAGTATTTTTTTTTTGGTATAACACATAATACCATCAGAAATTCATGTTCACAATACCTACTCCATTTTTCTCATGAAAGGAACAAATAATGTATTATGCATTCGTTCAATGCATAAAGAGACCTAGCTATCACCAAGAAGTGCTTCAGTCACAAAAGGTGAACAAAGAATGGTTAACTGTAAAACTTGTTTTATGACTTATAGAGTTCATATGTCAGTCTCCCAGGTCTCAATTCTATATTGTTTTTCTGCCACACTTCTGGTTACTTATATTCTACATCTACATAATGCAAAAACTAATTCTAATAGTTATTTATGGGAACAATCTCAGAAGAAAATATGTTTGTTTATGGACATATTTCAAAATAGGTTGCTCTGTTGCATTCTTTTACATAACAAAACCATGCAAGATTATTTCAAAATTTACTTGAAAGTCAGCATCTTATAAAATTGAAGAAATGAATTCTACATTCAGATATTCTTAGTTTGCATATGTATTTAAAATAATTTTTAAGCAAAACAGGAGGAATATGGTCATATAAAAATTTAAACATAAGCATGGATTCTAAAAAATAATAAAACTCCAAATAAATATGAGTTCTCATGTGTCTAGATTTTATATAATCAAGGTAGGATGACATTAAAGAGTAATTATCTTAAAATTGAAATACAGACTATTCCATACTTATTTCTCTCTTAACTAGGTTGGAGTTGACTTTTTTGCTTAGGCAAAAAAATTGTAACAGAAAAAGTTTTCCAGTGATTTATGTTTATTGCAAAATAACACAGTTCTCTCTGTGGGCAAAGAGTAATTTTATTTCCTTTCATAAATCTATTCATTGCTTGGAAATATCTCATATCATTCAGGTCAAAGGTATATTCAAAAAGTATTTATTTTAGAATACACAAAGAACTCAAAAACCTAAACATAAAAACAAAGAACCCAGTTAAAAAGTGGGGCAAAGAGCTAACCAGGAAATTCTCTAAAGATGAAGCATCAATGGCTAAGAAGTACTGAAAGAAATGTCCAACATCTTCAGTCATCAGGGAAATACAGATTAAAACTACTTTGAGATTTCATCTTACCGCACTCAGAATGGCAAAGATCCAAAAACCAGACAATGACAAATGGTGGCAAGGATGTGGAGACTCCTATCCACTGCTGGTAGGAGTGCAGACTGGTCAGCCACCATGGAAATCAGTGTGCAGAGTCCTCCAAAAGCTGGAAATTGATCTACCAGATGACCCAGCCATTCCACTCTTGAACCTACACTCCAAAGACTCTATACCCTACTACAGAAATACTTATACATCCATGTGCACTGGAGTTCTTTTCCTAACAGCTAGAAATTGGAAAAAACTCATAAGTCCACCAACTTTATTAATAGACAATGAAGGTGTGGTGTATTTACACAATGGAACATTATTTAGCTCTTAAAAATAAAATTATGAAATTTGCAGGTAAACAGATAAAACTGGAAACAATCTTCCAGTGGGAGGTAACCCCGACTGAGACAAAGGTCACATGTTCTCTCTCACAGTTGGATACTAGCTTTGAAATCTTAGATATGCATGTTTCAGTTTGAAAATTCAGAGAGGTCAAGAAACTAATAAACATCCATGGGTATGGGAATGGGTACGGGGTGGGGGGGAGGCTGCTTGGGAGGGGGAGTAGATTGCAGTGATATGAAGGGGGAAAGGGGAACATTCAAGTAGGAAGGGTTAATGGAAACACGAACAGGAGGGCAGGGCAGAGAGGGGTGTAAAGGGAGGAGTAAGCCGCACTAAAAGCCTTTAGAAAAGGCCATACGGAGCTGGGCGTGGTGGTGCACACCTTTAATCCCAGCATTCAGTAGGCAGAGGCAGAGGCAGGCAGATCTTTGTGAGTTCAAGGCCAGCCTGGTCTACAGGGTGAGTTCCAGGACAGCGAGACCCTGTCTCGAAAAGAAAAAAAAAAAAGGCCATATGGAAATCTACTATAAGCCTTAAGCCTTCTACCATTATGGAAGTTTGAGATGTATATATCACAGAAGAGATTGAAAGGAGCTATCCTATAACAGGGGTATTACCCTTTCTCGACATCATAGGCTAAGAAAAAAAAGCCTTGATGCCAGGAATGGACTCCCTCTTCTGAGGCTCCAACAATACTGGTCACTGCTCCTGCTCTGAGGCTGGAGAGACTGTCAGTGGTTAAGAGAACTGGCTGCTTCTGTAGAGAACCCAGGTTCGATTCCCTGCACCCACATGGAGGCTAACAACTGCCCTGAACTCCAGTTCCAAGGAATCTGACACTGTCTTCTGACCTCTGTAGGCCTTGCACAACACAGGTACACTACCTACATGCAAGCAACACACATATACACACAAAATAAGTAACTAAAATATTTGAAAGCCACTATTGGTGAAGACACTACATACAGGAGCTATAGAACAAACAAGGAGAAATCAAGGTGGTGCTGACTTCAGAGCCTCATCTCTACTGGCTGGAGTTTATAGTGCTAGAAGGTGTTATGCAGTCTACATGAAGGAAAAAATAATCATCATTCTAACTTGTGAATTATAATGACTTGCCTGGAAAGATATGTCCACCAGCATAATAGTGGCACAAATATTATGGGAGTAACCCAGTACTCTTTAATTGGATTTAAAGTTCACTTCCTAGGATGGAGCCCATACCTGACACTGATATCATGCTTAGGAAAATGATGCTAATCATGTCACAAGACATAGAGCAGAACCTAATACTAGCTGTCTATTAATAGTTACCATATTAAATTGACTCCTAGAGACTTACTGTTATTCCCATAGATTAATGCATCTCTCACCTCTCAACAGAGAAGTTCCCTTATGCAACAGAGGGTGATTAACTTAGAAACCTCAAACTGGTCAATGTGCAGAGAACGTGAGGCTGCAGAGTGCTTATCCCTGAATAGGACACTATATGGAACTTCTGCCCCCCAAGGCTCAGCAAGCTTTGCAGGAAAGTGAGTGGAAAGCTTTTAAGAGGCAGAGGTGGTGGATGTCCAAAAGGAAACAGAATTTTACAGAGAGTTAGTCACTCAGTTGAACGCAGAGCAATGGTCACAGCATGTACAAATTCCATGCAAGTTCAAACCAGAAAAAATCTCAGCATAAGACATAAGGAAGTGGATAAGAAGCTCCAACCACACCGTAGGAAATTGTGGCAAATGATGGCTGCTGAGAGGGACAGAGCCAGTCTCCTTCAAGGATCAGACTTGGCTCCAGTGGATGGACACACACTGAAGGGCATTTTCAGACACAAATTACACTCTATAGGCCTTTTAATATATATAACAGCATATATTAAATTGGGTGGGGGCAATCAGGGGAGGTAGAGAAAGGGAAGGGAACATAAATACCATCAAATTATTATATGGAAATCACAAAAATTCAATAAAAACCATTCCAAACTCCTAAAGAAATGATGGTATAAACAGTGTTTATATTATATTACATAGGAAATATCTATTAGGTAAAAATCGAAAGTTAATTCGTGCATTTTCATTTTCATAAACAGAATAGTTTCCAACAATAGGCCATTTTCCCCATGACTCTATGCCTCATAAATTAAGTACAAAATTGAAATAATTCTACTTATCACATTAATGTCTGAAACTTAAACTTTAAGCAATACAGTTGAGCTTTCAGAATCACACGTTTCCCAAAGAACAGAGAGACGAGGACTAGGGTGTCACAGATGCTATCCGTTTTGTGCTAAACCCAGTATCAAGGATACTGTGTACATTCAGCATTTTTAGCTAACACATGTCTTCATCTTCCTGTGTAGCAAATAGTATCTCACTACAACTACCATATTACTTTAAAGAAAAACAATTCAGAAAACCTAACTACTGAATAAGTCTAAGAATCAGACCCAGGGGAAGCATGGTAGCAACATTTTCAAAAAAAGAAAGAAAGAACAAGGAGGTAAGTGATATGAATACCTTCAACTCCAGTCCTGGGTCCCATCCTAGGGGCTCTGTCAGGCTCCACAGAACAGTGTGTTGACCCAGAGGGAGTGCACAGTGGGATGCCTACAAACCCAGGTTAGACACATGAGAGATCATGGTGGGATGTCTACTAACCAGGTTAGACACATGAGAGATCACAGTGGGATGCCTACTAACCCAGGTTAGACACATGAGAGATCACGGTGGGATGCCTACTAACCCAGGTTAGACACATGAGAGATCACGGTGGGATGCCTACTAACCCAGGTTAGACACATGAGAGATCATGGTGGGATGCCTACTAACCCAGGTTAGACACATGAGAGATCACGGAGGGATGCCTACTAAACCAGGTTAGACACATGAGAGATCACGGAGGGATGCCTACAAACCCAGGTTAGACACATGAGAGATCATGGTGGGATGCCTACTAACCAGGTTAGACACATGAGAGATCATGGTGGGATGCCTACTAACCAGGTTAGACACATGAGAGATCACAGGGGGATGCCTACTTACCCAGGTTAGACACATGAGAGATCACGGTGGGATGCCTACTAACCCAGGTTAGACACATGAGAGATCATGGTGGGATGCCTACAAACCCAGGTTAGACACATGAGAGATCATGGTGGGATGCCTACTAACCAGGTTAGACACATGAGAGATCACGGTGGGATGCCTACTAACCCAGGTTAGACACATGAGAGATCATGGTGGGATGCCTACTAACCAGGTTAGACACATGAGAGATCACGGTGGGATGCCTACTAACCCAGGTTAGACACATGAGAGATCATGGTGGGATGCCTACTAACCAGGTTAGACACATGAGAGATCACGGTGGGATGCCTACTAACCCAGGTTAGACACATGAGAGATCATGGTGGGATGCCTACTAACCAGGTTAGACACATGAGAGATCACGGTGGGATGCCTACTAACCCAGGTTAGACACATGAGAGATCATGGTGGGATGCCTACTAACCAGGTTAGACACATGAGAGATCACGGTGGGATGCCTACTAACCCAGGTTAGACACATGAGAGATCATGGTGGGATGCCTACTAACCAGGTTAGACACATGAGAGATCACGGTGGGATGCCTACTAACCCAGGTTAGACACATGAGAGATCATGGTGGGATGCCTACTAACCAGGTTAGACACATGAGAGATCATGGTGGGATGCCTACTAACCCAGGTTAGACACATGAGAGATCATGGTGGGATGCCTACTAACCAGGTTAGACACATGAGAGATCACGGTGGGATGCCTACTAACCCAGGTTAGACACATGAGAGATCATGGTGGGATGCCTACTAACCAGGTTAGACACATGAGAGATCACGGTGGGATGCCTACTAACCCAGGTTAGACACATGAGAGATCACGGAGGGATGCCTACTAACCCAGGTTAGACACATGAGAGATCACGGAGGGATGCCTACAAACCCAGGTTAGACACATGAGAGATCATGGTGGGATGCCTACTAACCAGGTTAGACACATGAGAGATCACAGGGGGATGCCTACTTACCCAGGTTAGACACATGAGAGATCACGGTGGGATGCCTACTAACCCAGGTTAGACACATGAGAGATCATGGTGGGATGCCTACAAACCCAGGTTAGACACATGAGAGATCATGGTGGGATGCCTACTAACCAGGTTAGACACATGAGAGATCACGGTGGGATGCCTACTAACCCAGGTTAGACACATGAGAGATCATGGTGGGATGCCTACTAACCAGGTTAGACACATGAGAGATCACGGTGGGATGCCTACTAACCCAGGTTAGACACATGAGAGATCATGGTGGGATGCCTACTAACCAGGTTAGACACATGAGAGATCACGGTGGGATGCCTACTAACCCAGGTTAGACACATGAGAGATCATGGTGGGATGCCTACTAACCAGGTTAGACACATGAGAGATCACGGTGGGATGCCTACTAACCCAGGTTAGACACATGAGAGATCATGGTGGGATGCCTACTAACCAGGTTAGACACATGAGAGATCACGGTGGGATGCCTACTAACCCAGGTTAGACACATGAGAGATCACGGAGGGATGCCTACTAACCCAGGTTAGACACATGAGAGATCACGGAGGGATGCCTACAAACCCAGGTTAGACACATGAGAGATCATGGTGGGATGCCTACTAACCAGGTTAGACACATGAGAGATCACGGTGGGATGCCTACTAACCCAGGTTAGACACATGAGAGATCATGGTGGGATGCCTACTAACCAGGTTAGACACATGAGAGATCACGGTGGGATGCCTACTAACCCAGGTTAGACACATGAGAGATCATGGTGGGATGCCTACTAACCAGGTTAGACACATGAGAGATCACGGTGGGATGCCTACTAACCCAGGTTAGACACATGAGAGATCATGGTGGGATGCCTACTAACCAGGTTAGACACATGAGAGATCATGGTGGGATGCCTACTAACCAGGTTAGACACATGAGAGATCATGGGGGGATGCCTACTAACCCAGGTTAGACACATGAGAGATCACGGTGGGATGCCTACAAACCCAGGTTAGACACATGAGAGATCACGGAGGGATGCCTACTAACCCAGGTTAGACACATGAGAGATCATGGTGGGATGCCTACTAACCAGGTTAGACACATGAGAGATCACGGTGGGATGCCTACTAACCCAGGTTAGACACATGAGAGATCACGGAGGGATGCCTACTAACCCAGGTTAGACACATGAGAGATCACGGAGGGATGCCTACAAACCCAGGTTAGACACATGAGAGATCATGGTGGGATGCCTACTAACCAGGTTAGACACATGAGAGATCATGGTGGGATGCCTACTAACCAGGTTAGACACATGAGAGATCACGGAGGGATGCCTACAAACCCAGGTTAGACACATGAGAGATCACGGTGGGATGCCTACTAACCAGGTTAGACACATGAGAGATCATGGTGGGATGCCTACTAACCAGGTTAGACACATGAGAGTTCACGGAGGGATGCCTACAAACCCAGGTTAGACACATGAGAGATCACGGTGGGATGCCTACAAACCCAGGTTAGAGACATGAGAGATCACTGGGCCAGAGGAGCACAAGGCATGGCTTTTCTTGAAACTTGATTTTTTCTTCTAAATAGTAAATACTCCCAGATCCCAAATTTATAAATATGTGTTTACATGCTTCTAAGTTGTTATGAGGGAAGATGTCTGAAGACTTCAGAAAAGCAATATTCTTTTTTTTATGCTTATGTTAGTCTCATCCTCAAGACAATTTTAATTCAGGTAGTTAGACTGTAAATTATGTACAGTAATCACAATAAAGACTTTAAGGATGTTCTTAGACATGAATGGACAATTTTAGAATACATGAACACATGCAGCTTAGTGGAAAGGTCTAGGTAGAACCCAAGTACTGTATTTTTTCTGTAAAAAGATAATCTGCCAGCTATGGCAATCTAAGTATTGTTTGGAGTCATTTATTATTTCTTAAGACTAACATGTACAATCCTTGTGTATTTGTAACAGCTAGGCAAATGTGAAAATTATGAGTGGCGCTACTCCAGAATCTATTATAATTAACCCTGTAACAGAACATTTGGAGTCCTGTTCTTTAAAAAGCTTCCTTCCTTAATAGCTTCTCTCACTGAAAATACCCTTACATAAGTGGAAACTGACAAGCCTACTGAATGAATAAAATTCAAAATGATAAATATTCATTTGATATAAAAATCATCTTACCTCTGTGGAATATAGAACATATGTTGAGGAGGTGGTTTATAAAGGACTCCTTCATACACAGGCCACAGCCCACTTAAAATTCTGAAGAGAGAGCTTTTCCCACAACCATTTGGACCAGTTATCAAAAGATGCATTCCTTCTTCTACCTAAAGTCAGAAATAAAATTATAAGCTCTAATATTTAAACATTATTTCCTTTGGCAGCATCTAAAAGTGATCTACACCTAGGAGTGGTGGTGCACACCAACACTCCAGAGGCAAAGGCTGGCAGATCTCTGTGAGTTCAAGGTCAGCCTAGTCTACATAGTGAGTTCCAGGCCAGGTGAGGCTACAGGGAGACACTGTCTCAAAAAGGCCAAATAAATAAATGAAGAAAGAAAGAAAGAAAGAAAGAAAGAGAGAGAGAGAGAGAGAGAAAGAAAGAAAAAACAAAGAAAGAAAGAAAGAGAAAGAAAGAAAGAAAAAACAAACAAAGAAAGAAAAGATTTGTTTGTGGTAGAGATGGCTCAACAGCTAAAAGCATATACTGCTTTTGCAGAGGATCTGAGTTTTTTCTAGCACTGACAATGGGTGGCTCACAACCATCTTTCTGAAACCCCAGCTCAAGGGGATCCAATGCCCCTGTCTTTTACAGGCATTGCTTCCCCCTTTCTCCCCTCCCCCACCACATACATAATTTATAAGTAATAAAAGTAAACTTTAAAAAGTTATTCTTTGAAAAAAATTCAATCACTTAGCTTTGGATAGGAAATAAAAGAAAATATATCAAATTTGAAACATTTTAATTATATAATATAATTATATAATTAATATATATAATATATATAATATATAATATAATTATATAATATAATTTAATTGCAAAGAAAATGAATATTGTTGGAATAAATACTGGCTTTCCAATATTTCAACTGAGGTCTTGGTGTTAGATACACACATAAACAGAACTATAACTACATGAGAAATAAAGCAAGTTATAAAGTTTAAACAGTAAACATTTTATGTTAACAAAATTTATATAAAATCCATGAAAGTTGACTATATTATAAAGCACAGTTATCCAAGGAGCCAGCTGTGTTTTTAAGTTTGTACTTCAGTGTCTGAAATGCTACAGAAATCACTAAAGTCCATAGAAAGAGAAAAAGATTATTTTAATCTTGCTTTATTCTCAGATCTTAAAAAAATATGCTTAGACAACTAAGACAGAAGAAGCAAAGGATCTGTTATATAGACTATGTCTAAGGACTAATTAAAACATACACAGAGAATGCTCCTGCTCAGGGTTCCACTTCTGAGGAGTCAAACAACTGGAGGTTGAAAATACTTTGCAGAAGAAAAGGTGCATCTGTACTCAGTATGTATGTAATCTTTTTTCTGTATATAATTGTGCACGAAAGACTTGAGTGGCAGCAAATGTTGGTATATGCAGATGTCACAGAACCAGTTGAGGGAAAAATATATATATATATATATATTTTTTTTTTCATTCTAGGCATAAGTGGACATCATATATGTATTGATGAAAGAAGCTATTTATTTATCATCTATCTGATGCTTTCCCTTGGCTTTTTTCTTAGTTATCATTTAATTTGAACAGTTAAACTTTGTGAATTTGCATTCCATTCAGTAGAATGGAAAAATTTTGCATTGCATTTGAAGGGCATTGTGAAGAACAGGGAGCAGGAACACCATTTAAAAATTTGAGATATTTCTAAGAGCGGTATTTTATAATTTTATAGTTTTTAATTTTTATTTTCTGTATATGATGTATTACCTGCATGTGTGTAAACCTGTGTCATGCAATGCCTGTAGAGGTCAGAAAAGGGTATCAGATCTCATGGAACTAGAGTTATGGACAAGTTGTTAGCCACCATGTAGGTACTTGGAGTTGAACCCAGGTCCTCTGCAAGAGGATTCAGTGCTCTTTACTGCTGAGCCATCTCTCCAGCCCCATTTTAAAGATTTATAATGAATAACAAAGCCTGAAGAAATTATAGTTAATGCACAATTTCTTTTAAATTTTTGAATATAGATGTCCCAATATTCAATGCATAGCATCTCTCTTTCCAATATCCAGTAAGACTGCTCAATTGTAAATATGTCTAGGTTAAGCTTCATTCTAAAATAATTAGTATTATGATGTTCATAACTTGATAATGAAGTCTGATCCTGCCTTTGTTTGAACTAAACTCAACTACCTTCATTCTAGTTGTTATGGTTTGAAAATGAAATGTTTCTGCAGGTCCATTACTGATCACTTGGTCTCCAACTGGTGGCACATCATTTTGGGAGATGGTGGAAAATTCAGGATATGGGGGCTGTCCTAGTTTGTCTTCCATTGCTGTAACAAAACACTCTGACTGACATCAACTTGGGGAGGAAAGGGTTTATTCAGCTTACATCTCCGGGGTCACAGTTTGTCACTTAGGGAGCCCAAGGCAGGAACTCAGGGCAGGAACATGGAGGCAGGAGCTGAAGCACAGGCCATGAAGAATGCTGTTCACTGGCTTGCTCCCCTGGCTCATGCCCAGCCCGCCTTCTTATACCATACACAATCACCTGCCCAGGGTGGCACCACTCATTGTAGGCTGGGCCCTCCCACACTGCTCGACCTTTAAGACAATACTCCACAGATGTGGCCACAGGCCAATCCAATGGTGCTAATTTCCCAACTGAGGCTCCCTCAACCCAGGTGTGTCAAGTTGACACTAAAGCTATCCAGCACAGGGGCCTACCTGGAGGAAGTAAGTGAGAGCATGTTCTGATATATAACTTGCCCTGACTCTTTGTGTATTACCACTCTCCATTTACCAGGCCAGCCTGGTCTACAGAGTGAGCTCCAGACCAGCGAGGACTAAAGGGAGACCCTGTCTCAAAAAGACAAAAAAAAAAAGAAAAGAAAATTTCATGATACCATCTTTCTTTACAGATGCATAGAATTCCATTGTGTAGATGTACCATATTGTTTTTTGGTAATCCACTTGTCAGTTGAGGGGCATTTGGGTTGGTTCCAGAACTTCGAAGCATAATTGCTTCAAGTTCCATCCATTTACCAGCAAAACTCATGATGGCATTTTTCTTTACTGCCGCATAGAACTCCATTGTGTAAATGTACCACATTTTTGTTATCCAGTCATCAGTTGTGGGGCATTTGGGTTGGTTCCAGCTCTTTGTTATTGTGACGAGAGCTGTAATAAACATAGCTGTGCATGTATCTTTGCAGTAGGATCCATCTTGTGGGTATATACCCAGGAGTGGTATGGCTGGGTCAGGTGGTAGGCTCATTTTGAGTATTTTAAGGGTTCTCCACACTGCTTTCCACAGTGGTTGTATGAGTTTGCATTGCCACCAGCAGTGGATGAGTGTTCCCCTTTTGCCACAACCTCTCCAGCATTTGGTGTCTTTTGTTTTCTTCATCTTGGCCAGTCTTAGACTTAGAGAGGTGATACCTTAGTGTGGTTTTAATTTGCATTTCCTTAATTATTAATGATGTTGAACACTTTTTAAGATGTTTCTCAGCCATCTTTACTTCCTTACTGGTGAAGTCTCCATCTTTTGAGGAGCTCATTTGTTTTCTTCTTTGGTTTTTTAGTAGTCTATATATTCTGAATGTTAATGCTCGGTCATATGTATCTGTGGTGAAGCAATACAAAGGAGGGAACAGCAACAACATAAGGACTGGGTCAAAGAACTCACAGATACAGTTAAATTCTGCCCCATACAACAAGACTGTACAGGAAAAAATCCTTGGAAAGACTGAAAGATAGATGCAAAGCATGTATGACAGAATGAATAAACTGGGTGGGGGGCACGGAGAGGGGAATGTATCCAAATGGGACTGAAAAATGATGTATGAAATACACAAAATATCAATAAAAAAGAACATAAATGAAATTTTAAAAGTTATGAACATTTATGTAATATTTTGATGTGAACATGTTGTAATTTCTCTTAGGTAAATACAGTCTATATTTCAGTCNCCCCCTTTTCCTTCTCTCCCTGTTCCTTTCTTCCCTCTCCTCCCCCCCTCCCTCCCCCCCAAGGGACGCCATAAACATAGCGAAACCCGCCAAAAGAAGCATCTTCAAATTAGCAATCGGAGATGAGGAGCCGGATCTGGTCGAAGATCGACGCATGAGAGAAAAAGCTAGGAGTATCTGAAACAAGGAAGAGGATGCACATGCACGTGATGAAGAAAGAACGAAAGAAAAAAAAACAACAAAGAAATGAAAAGATTTGTTGGTGCGTTTTAGCGATGGCTCAACAGTAAAAGCATTATACTCCTTTTGCAGAGGATCTGAGTTTTTTCTAGCACTGACAATGGGTGGCTCACAACCATCTTTCTGATAACTCCAGCTCAAGGGGAATCCAATTGGCCCCTTGTCTTTTACAGGCATTGGTTCCCCCTTTCTCCCCCTCCCTACCACATACATAATTTATAAGTAATACAAGTATAATTTCAAAAAGTTATTCTTTGAAAAAAATTCAATCCCCACTTCGCTCTGGATAGGAAATAAAAGATAATCTATCAAATTGAAACCTTTTCTTTAATTATATAATATAATTATATAATTCATATATATACTTATATATAAATATATAAATTCTAATTATATAAATAATTTAATTGCAAAAAGAAAAACTGAATATTGTTGGTACTAAATATGGCTTTCCATATTTCAACTGACGGTCTTTGGTGTCGATACAACAATTAAACAGAACTATAACTACATGAGAAATAAAGCAAGTTATAAAGTTTAAACAGTAAACATTTTATGTTAACAAAATTTATATAAAATCCATGAAAGTTGACTATATTATAAAGCACAGTTATCCAAGGAGCCAGCTGTGTTTTTAAGTTTGTACTTCAGTGTCTGAAATGCTACAGGAAATCACCTAAAGTCCTAGAAAGACGTAAAAAGATTATTTTAATCTTGCTTTATTCTCAGATCTTAAAAAAATATGCTTAGACAACTAAGACAGAAGAAGCAAAGGATCTGTTATATAGACTATGTCTAAGGACTAATTAAAACATACACAGAGAATGCTCCTGCTCAGGGTTCCACTTCTGAGGAGTCAAACAACTGGAGGTTGAAAATACTTTGCAGAAGAAAAGGTGCATCTGTACTCAGTATGTATGTAATCTTTTTTCTGTATATAATTGTGCACGAAAGACTTGAGTGGCAGCAAAATGTTTGGATATGCACATTGTACAAGAACCGTTGAGGGAAAAAAAAAAATATTCTGCATATATAGTTTTTTTCATTCTAGCATAAGTGAACATAATATATGTATTGATTGAAAGACGATATTTATTATCTATTCTCTCTGATGCTTTCCCTTGGCTTTTTTCTTAGTTATCATTTAATTTGAACAGTTAAACTTTGTGAATTTGCATTCCATTCAGTAGAATGGAAAAATTTTGCATTGCATTTGAAGGGCATTGTGAAGAACAGGGAGCAGGAACACCATTTTCAAAAATTGCGATAATTTGCTAAAAGCGGTGATTTTATCATTTTTATAGTTTTTAATTTTTATTTTTGTATACTGAGTGTATTACCTGCATGGTGTAAAACCTGTGTCATGCAATGCCTGTACGGGTCAGGGAAACGGGTGTCAGATTCATTGGAACTAGAGTTATGGACAAGTGTTAGCCACCATGTAGGTACTTGGAGTTGAACCAGGTTCCTCTGCAAGAGGAATTCAGTGCTTATTTACTGCTGAAGCAATCTTCCAGCCCCATTTTAAGATTATAATGAATCACAAGCCTGAAGAAATTTATAGTTAATGTTTTACACAATTTCTTTTAAATTTTTGAATATAGATGTCCCAATATTCAATGCATAGCATCTCTCTTTCCAATATCCAGTAAGACGCTCAATTGTATATATATATATATATTTATACATATATATATAAAATATATATATATATAATTAAATTCATTATATATAATATAATTAAGTCTAGGTTAAGCTTCATTCTAAAATAATTAGTATTATGATGTTCATAACTTGATAATGAAGTCTGATCCTGCCTTTGTTTGAACTAAACTCAACTACCTTCATTCTAGTTGTTATGGTTTGAAAATGAAATGTTTCTGCAGGTCCATTACTGATCACTTGGTCTCCAACCGGTGGCACATCATTTTGGGAGATGGTGGAAAATTCAGGATATGGGGGCTGTCCTAGTTTGTCTTCCCATTGCTATGACAAAACACTCGACTGGACTCAACCTTGGGAGGAAAGGTTTTTTCAGCTTTACATCTCGGGGTCACAGTTCATGACTAGGGAGCCCAAGGCAGGAGGAACTCAGGGCAGGAACATGGAGGCAGGGACTGCTGCAAGCCCAGGCCTATGAAGAATGCTTTCTGGTCACTGGCTTGCTCCCTGGCTCAAGCCCAGCCCGCCTTCTTATACCATACACAAATCACCTGCCTAGGGGGGCACCACTCATTGTAGGCTGGGCCCTCCCCACACATCTCGACCTTCTTAAGACATACTCCACAGATGTGGCCACCGGCCAATCCAAAATGGTTGCCAATTCCCCAATTGAGGGCTCCCTCAACCCAGGTGTGTCAAGTTGACCTAAAGCTATCCAGCACAGGGGCCTACCTGGAGGAAGTAAGTGAGAGCATGTTCTGATATATAACTTGCCCTGACTCTTTGTGTATTACCACTCTCCATTTACCAGGCCAGCCTGGTCTACCGAGTGCGCTCCAGCCCAGCTCGGACTAAAAGGGAGACCCTGTCTCAAAAACCAAAAAAAAAAAAAAAAAAAAAAACAAGATTATAGGATAATTAAATGTCTTTTTTTTTTTTTTTTTTTTTTTTTTTTGGTTCTTTTAGAGTCAGGGGTCTCCCTGTCGCCCCAGCTGTCCTGGCAACTCGCTCTGTAGACCAGGCTGGCCTTGAACCCCACAAAGGAATTGCCGCCCTCTGGCGTCCTAAGGGCAGGATTAACGGCGCGCCACCATGCCCAGCTTATAAATTATTCTTTTTTTTTTAATTGTCAAGTAATTGCAGTATTTATTATAGAATAATTTTTCCTTCTGGGTATGTTTGTACATGCTTTATTTTTGATTTATTATTATAATATTTTTTTTTAATTCAAAATCTCGACCTGTGTCCCCCACCCTATCCTCCCCACCCCACCAGCAGCTCTATGCATTTCTGCCAAAACAATGCTTCTTTTCATTCTTTCTTCAGCTTTTCTCCAATATTCTCCATGTGGAAGTTGACTGTTTTTTGCGCAGACGTTCACTGTTTCAGTCAGTTCTTTGTGCAATGTCCTTTCTGTTGTTATTGTTGTTGTTGTTGTTTCCATATGCATCACTCCCCCAACCGCTTTGGGAATAAAAAAGCTCAAGGGCTGTGCACAAGAAAATACTTACAACTAGGTTATTAATTGGCAACCAGCATCCCACAGCTGAGGGTACCATCATGTTTGTTTATCTGGGACGTGTACGTGCACTCAGCATGATGTTCCTCTAGCTCCAGCCATGTTCCTGCCCAAGTTTAATGCTTGTCATCTTTACTGCATGCATAGAACTCCATTGTGTATATGTACCACCAGTTGTCTCTATCCACTATCAGTTGCGGGGCATTTTGGTCAGTTCCTACTCCTTGCTATTGTGAAAATAGCTGAAATAAACATGGCCCTTGGATCGTTATCTCTGCAGTGGGGTGAGTCTCTTGAGGGTACTTGCCTAGGAGTGGTATGGCTGCATCGGGTGGCAAGTTCATTCCAAGTCTTCCAAGGGTTCTCCACACTGCTTTCCATAGTGGCTGTACGAATTTACATTCCCACCAGCAGTGGATGAGTGTTCCCCTTTCCCCACAACCTCTCCAGCACTTGGTATCATTTATTTTCTTGATCTTAGCCAGCCTTATTGGGGTAAGATGATATCTTAAAGTGGTTTTGATTTGCATTTCCTTAATGATTAGTGATGTTGAACACTTGTTAAGGTGTTTCTCAGCCATCTCTAATTCCTCACTTGTGAAGTCTCTGTTCAGCTCTTTGCTCCATGTATTGAGTGGGTCATTTGTTTTCTTTCTTTATTTTTTGAGTAGTTTATATATTCTGGAAATCAATGCTTTGTCAGATGTTTCTAAGGTGAAGATTTCCTCCCACTCTGTGGGATTTCTCTTCACTTCCTTGATTGTTTCTTTTGATGTACAGAAGCTTTTGAGTTTAATGACGTCCCATTTGTCAAGCTTAATTCTTACGCAGCTGCTGTCTGATTTAGGAAGTCTTTTCTTATGCCTATGTCTTGTAGTCTGCTGCCAACTTTTTCTTCTATCGCCTTCAGAGTTTGGAGTTTCCCATTAAGGTCTTTCATACATCTGGAGTTGACTTTTTTTTTAATAGTCCATAATTTTATTATCTATGCACACTACACTTTAGAACCAACAATATCAAACCCAGAGCCTATCATCTCTTGTGCTCTTAAGACAGATGAAAAAACACTTTGAGTGTGAATGATCTGCCCAAATTTACAGACAGTGAATATCAAATTATAAATTTAATTATAAATTATAAAATTGGGTCTCCAGATTTCTAGTTAAAAAAACTTTCTCCATTTTCTAAGTATTTTAAACTTTGTTAAATATATGGGAAAATTTAATGAAGCACCTTTTAAAGTTTCTTACTTACCTGACATTATCAGTGGCGAATTAATAGTAACTCGCTGTACAACAGAGGAAGATAAATGTTGAGTGTTGTCTGAGCCACTGACCGAACCAGCCTGCGTGTAGACAGCAACTACTGGTCACTGGTCAGTTGCAATGATTTAAATTTGTTTACAGGCAGCTCTATGGAACCCCCAAGATTCTACGGGGTGCTGGTAGGTTGGCAAAGACAATGATGTCATAAATCTGGCAGTAGCCAATAGGATAGCCAGATTCCTGGGCACATGATGGGATTGGGTGGAGAGGATGCCAGGAGACCAACAGCTGCCCTAATTGGCTGAACTCTGAGCAGGCGAATATTGGCAAGTCTGACATGTGAGTCCTTCCTTCCACCCCACCAGGCTGTGGTAGGGAAGATCATCAATCCTTCTGACAACTGTTCATACTAAATTGTTATGGTTTGCTTGTGAAACTTCACATTCAAGTAGAGCATACTGACATTACTGCATATTATATGTACAGTCAGTATACTGTGGAGGAAGAAAAGCAAAATCTAGATTGAGTCAGTACAACTGTTGTAAAACCATTTCAGTTACTATCATTTTTGAACTGTCTGAAAATTTCAAGGCCCTAAGGTCAGGATCAAAAGTTCTCTTGTTTTTCAATTGAGGTGCAGGCTGAAGTTGAAGTGAGGGCACATTGTATGGGATCCTGTGATTCAAGGCTGTTGCCTGTTTCTTTTGAGGAGTCCTGCCTTCCTTGGGCTGGGCTAGGCTGGGCCAGGTTGGACTCATATCTCTTCTCTTTCCTTAGCTGTAGATTTTCTGTCATGGTCCAGCCTTGTTTTATTTTATTTTTTCCTAATAAATGTGTACTTTATATTACATAGTACAATAAAATGTGATTATATTATTTTGATGCATATTTTGTCATCTTGTGCAAGTGTATAAATGAGAGTGATAATGGAATTAGATGCACTCTGGATTTAGTTTTATCTCATTTCAAGTTGTCATTGACACCACAATGCCTCCACATATTGATGTTATGATTTTGGGAAGGATAGTATTAGTGATGAGTTTTCTTTTTCTTTTCAAGTATTTTAATATTTTAAAGACGAATTTCATTTAAGTTCCCTATTTTGGCAGGAGAGAGGAGGATTGAGCCCTACTTATAGCTATGTAAACAAGACCGTATGAAGATTTTTGACTTTGACGGAGTTGACTTTTGTACGGGGCATGAGGTAGGGGTTTAAAATTCTCATTCTTTTACAAGTGGTGATCCCGTTTTGCCAACACCACTTGCTGAAGCTACTTGTCTTTTCTCCACTGTGTCTCTTGGCCCCTTGTACACATATAAGATGGCTGAAATTTGTATGTTGCTCAGGTTTGGATCTTCCAGTTTTGTTCATTGGTCCAACAGGTCTTTTTTTGTTGCCAGTACCAGGCTTTTTTTTTTCTTTTTTTTTTTGTTTTTATTGACTATTGCCCTGTAGTATAGTTGAAGTTGTATAGAGATCCCCCCTGTGAGCTCTTTTCGCTCAGGGTTAATTTGGCTATTCCGGGTCTTTCGTTTTCCAATATGAATTTAAGGACTTTCCCCCCAAGCCTGTGAATAAACTTTTGGGATTTTGATTGGAATTATAAATCAATAGTTGTATAGTTAAATCTATACAAGAGTAGAATGGACATTTTTACAATGTTAATTTCCCGATCCATGAAGAATGGGAGGTTTTCCATCTTCTGATGTCTTCTCAATTTTTTTCTTTAAAGTTTAAAAATTTTTGTTTGTAGAGTTGCTCTTTGGTGTTTTTGGTTCGGTTTGTTCCTAGGTATTTAATTGTTCTGAGGTCATTGTGAGTGGAAGGGTCTCTTTGAATTCTTCTCCAGTTGCTTGTTCTTGGTGTAGGAAAGGCCATTGATTTTTTAAGGTTAATTTTGTTCCTGCCACTTTGCTGAAGCTGTTAATCCTTTTTAGGAGTTTCTGTTGGAGTTTTTGCCATCCCTTAAGTAAACAATCATACAATCAGCAAATACGGGATAGCTTGACTTCCTCTTTTTCCAATTTAGTACTCCTTTAATTCCTTCTGGCATGATTGCTCAGCAAAGGTTTCATAGGCACTATATTGAAGGGGATTGGTGACAGGGGGCAGTCTTTCCGAGTTCCTACCTTGAAAGTGAAAGTTTCTGTCATTCCCCATTTATTTAGGTATGATATGGTTGTGGGTTTCCTGTATATTGTTTTGATTACATTGAGAAACGATCCCTCCAATCCAATACCCTCAAG
This sequence comes from Rhizomys pruinosus, assembly GCA_009823505.1. NCBI lineage: Eukaryota > Metazoa > Chordata > Mammalia > Rodentia > Spalacidae > Rhizomys > Rhizomys pruinosus. Next base: position 5,250,556 of record VZQC01005680.1, on the reverse strand, counting down.
GACTTTAAGCATGAAAAGGGATCGGATTTTTGTCCAAAGGGCCTTATCATCAATTGACGGATTGATGTTGTGGTTCTGAGGTTTTAAAAATTTTTTTCATTATTTATTTTTATTTCTTATGTGTAAGAATGTGTACTGTCTTTGCCTGCAGGTTTGTGCACCCGTGTGGTGGCTGCCGCGGAGGTCAGAAGAGGGTTCTAATGATTTCCCCTGGAACCTGGAGTTCTCCTGGAACTTGAGTTTCAGACGGTTTTTTCGGCCCACCATGTGGGATGCTGGGGATAGAAAACGGGTCCTCTGTATGAGCGGTCGGTGCTCTTAACTGCTTGGACATCTCTCCAGCCCAATGTTGTGGGTTTTTGTCTTCATCCATTATGTGTTTGATGATGTTTATGATTTTCGTATATTTTGAACCCTGCATCATCATCTGGTATGAATCCAACTTGGTCATGGTGGATGATCTTCTTGATGTGGGTCTGTATGCAATTTCCATCTCCTGTTTTAGAATCTGGCATCTGTGTTCATTTAGGGAGATGGGTCTATAAATATTACTGCTGTTAGTGTTGGAGCGTTGCCGGGTTTGGTACGTAGAGTGTGATGGGCTGCATAGAAGGAGTAATTTGGGAGAATTCCCGCTGATGTATCCTTCTAACAGTTTCAGTAATTAATGGTTTGTAGGTCTTTTTGAAAGTTTTTATAGAATTCTGTGTTGAAACCATTTGGGCCCTGGGCCTTTTTATTTTTTTTAGTTCGGCGGTTTCTATTACATCTTCAATTCTTCATGTATTATGGTCCGTTTAAGCTGTCGATCTCTCTTGATTGAGCTTTGTTGGATTCCCAGGATTTCAGATATTCATCCATCTTCTGTCTTAGTTTGTCAAACTGTTTAGAACTATAGGTTTTGAAGTATTCCCCTATGATTTTCTGGATCTTTTCCTTGTCTGTTGTGATATTTACCTTTTCCTCACGGATTGTATTGATTTGGAGTGGTCAGGTGTTCCTTCTTTCTTGTGGTTAAACTGGCTTCGAGGTCTGTCTATCTTGTTTATTCTTCAAAGAAACCAACTTTTGGGATTCAATGATTTTTTGTATTGTTTTCTTTGTTTCTATTCTTATTTCTACTTGATTTGTGTTATTTCTTCCTGTTGTTGCGTTTAGGGTTCCTTCTGTTGTTGCTCTCAAGTGCTTTTAGCTTACAGTGTTAGATCATTCACCTGTGTGCCTTTCTGTGTTCTAATGTAGGCACCCAGGGCTCTAAACTTACTCTTCGGACTGCTTTTGAGGTATCCCACAGTTTTTGTAGGGTTGTATTGTCATGGCTTCAGTTCAGGAATGCTTTATTCTTTCTTTATCCTCCTTGACCCATTTCATTACTCACGAGTGGTTGTTTTAAGTCTTCCATTATTGTCTTGTAGGCAGTAGGGCTTATCCTGGTTGTTTATTGGGGGTTGAGCTTTAGCTGCACGTGGTCTGATAGATGCTTAAATTATTCATATCTTTTTTTTATTTGTGGAGGTTTCTTCTGGTCCCAGTATGTGGTCAATTATGGATGATGTTCCATGGGGTGGTGTGTACTGAGTAAGAAGTAGGAAAGTGTATTCTCTGTGGTCTTAGGGTGGAATATTCGGTAGAGATTTATGAGGTCCATTTGGTTGTATCATACGTTCCGTTGCATATGTCTTCTGTTATTTCTGTACGTTGATCTGTTCAAAGGAACTCAGTAGGGTATTGAAATACCCTACTATGAGCGTACTGGAGTTAGTGTGTGACTTGTGCGTCCTGGAGTATTGTGCTTATAAGTTTTGATGCACCAGAGTTGTTTGGGGCATATATATTCAAAATTGTGAAACAAATTTTCATGTGAATTGTTCCTTTGATAAAAAAATATACTGGCCTTCTTTGTCCTTCTGATTTCTTTTACCTTGAAGTCTATTTTGTTCGATATTAAAAATAGAAACACCTGCTTTCTTTTTGGTTTACCATTTGCTTGGAATTATTTTTTTCCATCATTTTACTTTAAGTTGGTGCCTGTCGTTGAAGGTAAGATGTTTTCTTGTAGACAGCATATCAATGGGTTCTTTTCCTAATCCAATCCCAGTCTATGTTTTTTGATTGGGCATTTATCCACTTACATATTTTTGAAGGTATTACTTGATAGGTTTTTGTTGCATCCTTTTGCCTTGTTAATCCATTTGCGGTTTGGGTGTGATGTTTCTACTTCTGCAGCTATGCGTTTCATTGATTTCTCTTTCTAGTGTGCCTGGGGATGGTTGATCCTCTTTTCTTTTGCGTTTGAATTGCTTTCAAGTATTTTCTTGAAGGGATTTGTCTTTTCCAGACAGTATTCTTTCAACTTGTTTATGTTCATGGAAAGGTTTTCTCTCTCCTTCAACGTATTAATTGACATTTTTTCTGGGTATTATTAGTAACCTGGGTTGGCATCTATTGTCCTTAACACCTGGAATGCTTTGCTCCAGGGTTCATTCTTGTGTCATAGTTGCATTAGAGAAGGTCAGTTGTATTTGAATTAGGTTTTCCCCTTATGTTATTGTTGTTTTTCTTCTTGTGGCTTTAAGGGTTTTTCTTTGTTTTAGGTGTCTAGCATTTTTTTAACTTGATTGGGTGTGGGGTATTCTTTTCTGCTCTGTCGTTTGGAGTTCTATGTGCTTTTTGTGTTTGTATAGGTTTGTCATTTTTTGGTCGTTTGGGGAAGTTTTCATCTATTATTCTGTTGAAGATCTGATCAATACCATTCTCTTGGGATTCTTCTCCTTCCTCTATTCCTATGATGTGGAGGTTTGATCTTTTCATAGTGTCCCACAGTTCCTGGTTGTTCCACTTTTGTGTATTTTTAAAATTTTCATAATCTTTCCTTGAGGTTTTTAGTTGTTCTGTGTTATCTTCCAGATCTGATATTCTTCGTTCTGCTTCCTCCATTCTGCTTCTGAGGCTTTTTTCATTCCTTTCCTCCTGAATGGATGACTGTTTGATTTCCTTTTTCATTTCCTCTTCTGATTTCTTTAGTATTTCTACTTCTTTTTTGTAGTTTCTCAATCTCTTCCTGTAGCTTTGCTTCACTGGTTGGTTTCCTTAACTTTTTCAGCATGGGATCTTTTCAGTGTTTCTACTTCCTTCCAGAGTTTGTCATTCTCTCTCTCTAGGTCCTTCTTGAGTTCTTAATTCTCTTTTTTTAGTTCTTTGATTTTCTCTTTATAATCTTGTAGTTCTTTAAATGTGTTCCCAATTGTGTTTCTGATATCTGTTTCCTGGGCCATCCCCAGAGGGATCCCACTGTAGGAATTTTCCATATCATTGGTAGAGCTTGGTGCGGGATTATCCTGCCCCTTTCCCATGTTGTCTCTTCTTCTTGTTCCTGGCATATGGGCTTCTCCTTGCCTGTATTCCAATGTGAGTCCTAAATGCCTCTTCACCGTGTTGAAGGCTTGCTTTGCTTGCCTCCTTCAGATGCCTTTGTAATCTCAGTTGGTGGGTGTGTGGGGGTGGTGGCGGAGGGTGGGTGCTCTTTAGCCCGAGCCCCAGTACCTGCACTTCAGCTGGTCTCAGGAGATCTCAGATCTCAGGACTCACACAAACCCACCTTTTATACCAGCTGGGACGATAACTCCACCCCCCACAGCCACAAAAGCCAATTAAACCAAAGACAACCAGATTAATGGATTAACTAGATTAAGTCAATCATCAATCAGCCTTGCTGAAGCACCCAACTCCTACCTCTCTACCTGTGCTTGCTTCAGCTGGTCTCCGGAGATCTCAGATCTCAGGACTCGCACACCCTACCTTTTATACCCGCTGGGAGGATAACTCCACCCCCCACAGCCACAAATTTAATTAAGCCAAAGACAACTGGATTAACATATTAACTAGATTAAGTCAATCAACAGTCAGCCTTGCTGAAGCACCCAGCTCTTACCTACCTACCTGCGCTTGCTTCAGCTGGTCTCGGGAGATCTCAGATCCATAAATTATTTTTAACAGAAGTAAAAACCAAATTGAATATATGAATCTTCTGATTATTTTTTCTAATCACAAATATGATTATTTAAAGTTGAAATTAAAGTTAGGAAATATGCAATTACTGAGTTTGCTAATGACTTTTGAGGAAAAATCATATTCTAGAAAGTATATAAATGTAGAGTTTTATAGATTTCTTAGCAATTTTTATTAATAAAGTAAAATCCATTTCCAGATATTGGTTTCTGAGGCAATTTCCTACTGTTCCCCAAAGCTACCTTATCTAGGCTGTTAGTATACTGTCATTTTCATTTTCAACTTGGCAAAAAAGTGGTTCAAATCAAATTCCTCTCTTCTGCTTTCTGAGGAAGGCACTGCTTCTGTAACTGAGCCACTGTCCACACCTCTTTTGATTTCCCCTTTTCCATAAGCTCCTCTCACCAAGTACTAACATAGGGCACATGAATCCTGGGTTGTTCTGTATTAGTGGAAAGGCAACAATCAGAAGACTTTTGAGGGCTGGAGACACCCTCTTCTGACCTCTGTGGCATTGCACGACACGGGTGCACCAACCTATATGCAGACAGTACATTCATATACATACAAAAATAAATAAAAAAATTTAAAAAAGACTTTTGAATGGCATCTTACTTTGAAGTTTAGCCTGGAAGCCACCACTTCTCCTGCTGGTGTAATTATGGGAACATTTTCACAAGTAATTCCATGATCCACATCAATAACTCTTCCTATAATTAAGGGACAGTTTAAGTTACAAAAACAATCATAGGTTACTGGTAATTAAATAACTTAAAGGATACTACTATGTAATGTTAAATAAATTATAATTTGCAAAAGTAAGTCAGGGGAAGTATAAATCTATATGAAATAAATTTTAATGTAAATCTATAGTTTTATCCATTTATAAAATCTTTCTGAGGAAATAAAAATTTGTAACCTAATATCCATTAATTATGTCAGATCTTATCCTAATCTGATATAACCTAGTCATACATTTTGGAGGTACTTTTTCCCTAAATTTAATCTTTCTTACAGAAAAAAAAACCCCGCACACTGACCCCAAAACAGAATTGTACTCCCAGTTGGCCTAGAACTGGTTATGTAGACCAGGTTGGCCTTGATCTCACATAGATCTGCCTGCTTCTGCCTCCTGAGTGCTGGGACTAGATACATGTGACACCACGCCCAGCAGAATGTTGTATTTTAATACATAATAAACTAATTTAGAAATGCCTCTTATTCTACTTACTACTTCAATTTCAAAAGCCAACAACCCATTCAGCCATATGCTATCTCCAAATCTAGTGTGAGCACTTTTTTCATAAACACAAGTAGCAAAACCTTTTTAATTGCACTATTGGTTGCAACCACTTAAACTGAAATGCTAATTTTGGGGATGGGTGTTTAAATAATAATGTTTGTTATTTAAATGTTAGCTCTTAGTAACTAAAAAAAAACCTGTTTTCTAAAAAAGAAAACTTTGTTTCTGATGATAAAAAGGCATGGAAATATAAGGAAACTGCAACCTCCCACCCCCTGAGTTTCATACCTTTGATTGCCAGGGTGTCACTGAGGGGTGATTCTACATCAGTTCCATTCTTGCTATGGTTTTCAGGCTCTTGAATGACAGCACTTCTCTTATAAATGCCTCTTTTTACTTCATCAAAGACCCAAAACATATTGTATACTCTAGCAGTATAGCCTGCTAATTCAGTAATCTAAAATCATTATGTAAAGAATGAGTTAATACATCTGTGATCTAAAATCAATATGTAAAGAATGAGTTAATACATCTGTGATAGAGTTTTAAAATTAGGTAATTATGCAAATTTCTTGATTTAATGTTTAAGATTCTATTTTACTATATATAACAAATGAATATTTGATAACTGAAACAGCAGAAAAAAGTTTATCAAAGGAACACTATAGGATGATGACAGTGTAAATTTGATTGGAATTGTAAAACAAAAATATTTATGTTTCGGTTCAAACTGAAATAAAATTTCCGAATATTAATGAATCCATTAAGGATTATTTAGCTAAATTTCTGATTTAGCCCTTGTTTCAATAAAATAATAAACTTTTATATTTGATGGGTTTTCTTTCTCTGTTTAAAATAGAATACTAAGCTGGATACATAGCTCAGTGATGGAGCACTTGCTTAGCATGCATGAAATCCTGGGTTCAATTTCCAGTACTACAATATGTGTGTATTCAAACAAATTTAGAAACAGAATAATGAACAACAATATGACATTAGCTCAAGTTCTATTTATTAGTTGAATTTTAAATGCAAACAGTTAATTCTGCTTTTGTGTGTGTACAAGTGTGCATGTATGTCCATATGTGTGTATATATGCTTGTATGTAAAAATTTTTTTTTGGTCTTTTTGAGACAGGGTCTCCCTGTATCCCTAGCTGGCCTGGAACTCGCTCTGTAGACCAGGCTGGCCTTGAACTCACCGAGATCTGCCTGCCTCTCATGTGCCACCACACCAGGCTGTAAAAATTTCTTTTGGGGGGGGGGCTGGAGAGATGGCCTAGTGGTTAAGAGCACCGACCGCTCTTACAGAGGACCCAGGTTCGATCCCCAGCACCCACATGGCGGCCAAGAACCGACTGAAACTCCAATTCCAGGAGAACTCCAGTTCCAGGGGAATCCGAGACCCTCTTCTGACCTCTGCGGCATTGCACGACACGGGTGCACAGACCTGCATGCAGACAGTACATTCATACACCTACAGAAATAAATAAAAATTTTAAAAAATTAAAAAAATTTTTTTTAAACGTATATTTTAAAAAATATTTTTTAAATTTTTATTTATTATTTTTTATTCACACAGTGTGTTAATGTACTGTCTGCATGTAAGTTGGTGCGCCCATGTCATGCAATGCCACAGAGGTCAGAAGAGGGTGTTGGATTCCCCTGGAACTATGTGGGTGCTGGGAACTGAACCTGGGTCCTCTGCAAGAGCAGTCAGTGCTCTTAACCACTGAGCCATCTCTCCAGCCCCGTAAAAATTTCTTAAACAGGACAAAATACTTTTCCTCTTACTATAAAATGTATGAAATGTTTGTTTCTGGCCCAAATTATTGTCAAAATTCCTCTTTGGGCAGAGGAATATCTGTGCTAAAGGGCACACACTGTGAAAGTGAGCTCAGTGAAAGCTTCAAATCCTTTTCAGTATAAATCCCACAATCCAGCTTCTTTTCAAGCCAAACAATTTAAGTCTAAGGAAAATGATCAACTATGTGACTTTTCTCAAGACAGATTATTAGCTAACTCTTTGCTTTAGTCCCAGGGCTCCACAGAGATGCTTTGCTCTAATTCCACCAGCTGTCCAGCTTGGGTTGGCTTCCTATTGTTCTTCTATTGAGAGAATACCTTGTTATCAGGGGACTGTGAAGAAAAGTGTAAGAACTGGGATGTTGACACTGACAAGTGAGGCATGCCACTAATAAATGTTTCCTGACAACAACATAGGCTACTATACTAATACTGACACACAGATGAGACTTTTATGTGTATAAAACTTAAGCTGCAGATGAATAGGGATTACTAGTGGTAATAGCCTCTGAGTGAGAAGTTTGGAATCCTAATACTACTTCATTTCTGTGCACTGATGTTACAGCTATTTAATTTCTAAAATGTTATCTGGAAAAGTCTTTCACTCTCAAGTAGGGGAATACAAGCTAAAGTTTTTTAATAAAATGGGGAGAATGGAAAAAAAAAACCCACAATTGCAGGGCAAATGAAAAAGGGCAAGAAGCAATGCAAGTAAACAGGATGAGTGGAGTACAGGGACGTGTCCACAGAAGTCGAAGAATTGGCTTCGAGAGAGGACAGGGATTCATTGCAGATCCCTAGCTGTAAAGGAACCTTGGCTTCCACGGAGCCAGCAGAGAAGCTGTGGTGGTCTCCTGTCCTACTCAGCAGCACGAGACTTTTAGGAAGTGAACATTCTTGAATTCAAAACAAATACAGGCAAGATAATGCTAAAAGAAGGCATTTTTTTCTACTGGGGATAATCTATAAAGGTCCTTATGTGACTTTGAGTGTTTTAATTTGCAAAGCAATTTCTGTCACTTAATATTAAATACTGTGCTGGATAGCTTTAGTGTCAATTGACACACCTGGATTGAGGGAGCCTCAATTGGGGAATTACTTCCATTGGACTGGCCTGTGGCCATGTCTGTGGGGCATTTTCTTGATTGTTGAGTGATGTGGGAGGGGCCAGCCCACTGTAGGCTGCGCCACCCCTGGGCAGGTGGTTCTGTAATGTATAAGAAAGCAGGCTGAGCATGGGCCAGGGGAGCAAGCCAGTAAACAGTGTTCCTCCATGGCCTATGCTTCAGCTTTCCATGTTCCTGCCCTGAGTTCCTACCTTGGGCTCCCTAAGTGATGATCTGTGACCTGAAAGAAGTAAGATGAATAAACCCTTTCCTCCTTAACTTGGTATTGGTCAGAGTGTTTTGTCACAGCAATTCAAAAAAAATTTAAAACAGTTGCTCTATCAATTTATATTGACTTATAATTTCTAAGAACTTAAGAAAAATTAATAGTGGTAAAGAATTCATAGGAATAGCTGAATTGAATAGTCATTTTTAATCTTGGCCCACAGGGTCTTATTACCATTCTTTAAAAATGTTTTAGTGATATAAAAAGTATTAAAATGTATACTAGGGCCGGGCATGGTGGTGTGCCTTTAATCCTAGCCGTGGGAGGCAGAGGCAGGAGGATCCCTGAGAGATCGAGGTCAACCTGGGCAATGTTCCAGGCGGGCCATGACTAATGAGACCCTGTGGAAAAAACAAATATAAAAATGTATAAAATGGATACTAGGAATGGAAAGATAAATATGACAGTTCCTGCTTTCAAGGCACTCTGGGTCTGACACAGGAGAGAACTACACTGTGGGAAAGCATGGAAAATCAGTACTATCATCACAGATAAGGAAACAAAGATACTAAGAGACAGGGAACTTGACAAGAGTTCCATGTCATTTGCAAATGCTGAAGTGTGAATATAAATTTAGGTACTGGCTCTAGAATCCACACTTGAGGAATTCTTTTGTTTTCTCTTAATTAAGGAGCAAATATGTCTTGCTTCAGACAGAAAAAGAGAAAACAAAAATGTATTAGTAGTAACACATTGTTAATTATACTCTTACGAGTTTTTGGTAGAGGAAGACGTGTTTCTAAAACACTATGCATATGTAATTATTTACATTTTACTTTCTTTTCAAATGGATATCATTTTTGTTGTTTTTGTTGTTGTTGCTTGTTGTCTTTTTGAGACAGGGTTTCCCTGTAGTCCCAGCTGGCCTGGAATTTACTATGTAGACCAGCCCATCTTCAATCTCACAGAGATCTGCCTGCCTCTGCCTCCCAAGTGCTGGGATAAAAGGCATTCACCACCACAGCCAGCTACTATTTTAAACAAATTAATAAGAAATGCAAGTACCTCTTTGTACGAAGACATAATTCTTTCAATAGCATCAGCTCCTGAGGCCAATAGATTTCGGGCTGTCGTGAAGGCTTCTGTCCGATCACTGACCATGGTCTGCTTCTGGCCATCCTCCAGATCTAAAAGCAAATGACAGAACTAATGAGGTTGTTTTTGAATCAATTAAAGGTCTTATTTTGGACACTCTAAATTATGGCTAAAATAATTTTTCAACAGTGTCAGTAATTTACTAGAACTATAATAACTGACTAGAATATAATATTTGTACCAAGTTTTAAGTTTCTTTTTGTTTTATTATTTACTTAGAAGAAAAGCTGGACAACTAAATCTATAAAAATCCAGACTATTTTCATTTAGCTTTCTTTTACTCTTTCTGCCATTATTATAGCTATGCAATAAATTCTACTGACGCAGTGTGTAGGTCACTACACACTGCAAACCTGAGGCAGCTGAAGAGAGGGCTCAGGCAGTAAAAGGCCTCCTGTGCATGCAAGAAGACCTGAGTTTGGATCTCCTGTACTTGATGTTCAAAAAGTTAGGCATGATGGTAACTGGAGGAACAGAGAGAAGGCTCTCTGGAGCTCAGTGGCCAGTGAGCGGAGCCAAATCAATGAGCTGTAGGTTCAATGAGAGATGGTCCCCAAAAAAGAAAAAGAAAGAAAATAATAAAAGGGGGGGGGTGGCGAGATGTCTTGGCGACTAAGGCACCTGCTGCTAAGCCTGAGGACTGAGTTTAATTTCCAGAACCCACATGGTGGAAAGGAGAGAACTGACTCCCACAAGTTGTCCTCTGACCACAGGTGTGCTATGGTACATGTGTGCCTGCATTCATACAAACACATCACATACACACATAAATAATAAATGTATGTATACATGTATGATAGTTTCAAATAATAAAAATATTATTTAAAAATTTTAACGACGGCTGGAGAGATGGCCTAGTGGTTAAGAGCGCCGACTGCTCTTGCAGAGGACCTGGGTTCAATCCCCAGCACCCACATGGTGGCTGAGAACCATCTTTAACTCCAGTTCCAGGGGAATCTGACACCCTCTTCTGACCTCTGTGGCATTGCACAACATGGGTGCACAAACCTACATGTGGACAGTACACTGATACACATACAAAAATAAATAAAATAAAAAAAATTTTTAACATAAATAAGTTAAAAATAAAGGTGGAGACTCATCTCAAGAGACACTCAACATTGATCTCTGGGCTAAACATATTCACAGACCCACACAAATATGTACATATACCACATACATATGTGCCCACATGCACAGACCCACACAAACGTATACATACACCACATACCCATATACTCACAGTGAAATATAGAAAGTGAAATATGGAAAAATTTATGGTACTTTCCTTTTTTTTTTTTTTTTTTTTTGGTATTTTTGAGACAGGGTCTCCCTTTAGTCCTAGCTGGCCTAGAGCTCGCTATGTAGACCAGGCTGGCCTTGAACTCACAGAGATCTGCCCGCCTCTGCCTCCTGAGTGCTTGTGAACCACAACACCCAGGTGGTATGTTTTCTTTAACATAGGTAGATGAACTAGTCTGATCCTTATAATCTTGACTTTTGTCTACCTTTCTCAAACATTCTTCACCATATGTTTAGTTGAATCCTAAACATGTTTGATTTTGTCAGTCCTCCCAAATTTATATATCTAATTTCTTCTATATAGCTCAAGTTGACCTGATATTGAAATTATGTCCCTCCATTTATGCCTCCTGAGTACTAGTATTTAAACCTGTAATAAGATTTAGATAGCCACAAGAAAAGTATTATAGGATTCTCAGCAAACCACCAAAATAGTAAGTTGCTCTATGAGATAAAGCACTAAGTTTTGACTTAACGAGCATCTGGCTATGGATTTCAACCAAGTACTAGATTTCATGAATGTGGGTTAAAAGGGGTTTGACCTTTCATTGACAACCTCCATTAAGGAAAAAGCACCTGACAGATGGACTAGGGGTTGATATAGCATAGAAGCTTCCATGTTGCTTTGGCAGATCAATGCCTACAGGGCTTTCTTCATGCTTTCAGCAGCAAATAGCAAATATTTTCCCACAGATTTCATGTGACTTTTATACTGCCTTGTTCTTTGGCAGGTACTGAGAGAGCAGTGCCAGTAATGTTTTGTCCTCCGAGTAACAACCAGCTGCCTGACCTCTCTGACAAAGGCCAGATTCCTTACAGTCCATGACCTCACCAATTTTGTATCCTAGGTCAACACATTTTATCTTCTTACTAAATATCTTAACTATTTTTTAGAAAGTTCCTCATTTAAGGATTTTATATTTATTATTATATGTTTGCTTTACTGCTATTTCTGAATTCACAGAGTGCAAGCATTGAAAAGTGATCACTTCTCTGGCTATTTCACTAGAAAGTTAAGAAAGGATTTTAAAGTGAAAGCTATGTACTAATATGCTTATTAAGAACCTCACACTGTGGGGGCTGAAAAGATGGTTAAGAGTGCTTCCTGCCCTTCCAGAGGACCTGAGTTCCTAGCACCCACATGACGCAGCTCACAATCACCAATGCCCTTTTCTGGCTTCCAGGAGCACCAGCACGCAATGGCATGTACTCACATAGACACACATGTACACACATGAATAAATACAAAATCTTAAAGAAGAACCCCAGACTGTATAATACAAAGAGTAAACTCTAATATAATTATTGATTTTTTTTTTTGGTCTTTTTGAGACAGGGTCTCCCTGTAGCCCCAGCTGGCCTGGAACTCATTCTGTAGCCCAGGCTGGCCTTGAACTCACAGAGATCCACCTCCCTCTGCCTCCAGAGTGCTAGGATAAAAGGCATGCACCACCATGCCCAGCAATTATTGATTTTAGTATAATGGATAATAACTGGTTCATCAGTTGTAGAAAATAATGCACATTTAAATAATAGGAAAATCTACTGGAAAAACTATTTGACAATTCTATGCCCTCTGATCAATAGACATGAAACATTTATAAAATTGAAGCATATAAACAAAGATCATAGTGAAGTAATTCTATATACTCATGACTATGCCTAAATGAAAAAGACTGACAGTATCAAATATTGCCAAATATATGGAGGAACTTGGAATCTCATATATTGCCATTTAGAAGGTAATCCAAAAAAGTTATTTGAAAAAAAATGCTTAACAAAGTCTTCTAAAGCTGAATAGATGCCTAGCCCATAATCTAGCACTGCTAGTCCTAGGAAAGTATAAGAAATAAACATGTACACTGTTCTAGTTTCTCTTCCATTGCTGTGACAAACACTCTGACTGACACCAACTTGGGGAGGAAAGGGTTTATTCAGCTTACATCTCCTGGGTCACAGTTCATCACTCAGGGAGCTCAAGGCAGGAACTCAGAGCAGGAACCTGGAGGCAGGAGCTGAAGCACAGGCCATGGAGGAATGCTGCTTAATGGCTTGCTCCCCTGGCCCATGCCTAGTGGGCCCTCTTATACGGTACACAACAACCTGCCCAGAGGTGGCACCACCCATAGTGGGCTGGGCCCTCCCACATTGCCCAACAATCAAGACAATACTCCACAGACGTGGCCACAGGCCAGTCCAATGGAGCCAATTCCCCAGTTGAGGCTCCTTCAACCCAGGTGTGTCAAGTTGACACTAAAGCTATCCAGCACATACACTAAAAAAGTATATATGAACATGTTCATAGCAGCATTATTAATATCTTAATACCTACCAACAACAGAATAGATATAGTTGTATCATCATAGAATGTAGAATTATGTAATGAGAATAACTGAACCAGAACTGATTCTCATAAACATAATGCTGCAAGAAGCCTGTTACAAAATTAGCGCATACTTAAATTATTATTTATACAAAATTTGAAAATGGCAAAAGTCAGCCAGGCGTGGTGGCGCACGCCTTTAATCCTAGCACTTGGGAGGCAGAGGCAGGCGGATCTTTGTGAGTTCAAGGCCAGCCTGGTCTACAGAGTAAGTTCCAGGACAGCTGGGACTACAGGGAGACCCTGTCTCGAAAAAAAAAAAAAAAAAAAAAAAAAGAAAATGGCAAAAGTCTAATGATTACATTAGTTGTAGCTAAGCATGGGGCAAGGGAGGACATCAGGGGTCATGGTAAGACTGAGAAGACTCATGGGGGATTCTAGAGTGCTGGTAAGAGTCTGTTTTTTCTGAGTGGTGATGTATTCCTGTACCCACTTGTGAAAATTACAGTTTACATGCTTGGTTAAGTACATCTTTTGAAAAGTATAGCTTTGAAATGTTTTGTATAATTACTGCTATGCTAATTGCTAAACAAAAGTGTAGTCAAATCCAGCTAACCTACAATATGAAATGATATTTTAGTAATTTGTCATTGGAATGCGGCAAATGCTGCTTCTGATCTGCTACCTCACATTCATTCGAAGCAAGACCAGTAACAAGGACACTCCCTTCTCTGCTGGCAGGCCTGTGACAAGGTGCACCAACAGAGGCCTGCAAGTAGATTTCCTTCATCTGTCTAGAACTGCTTTTGATGTAAACAGAACAAAGTCACCCGCTTTTGTTAAAAATTCAGATTATAGCTCTCAGGCAACTCTTATTTAATTTCTCTTTCTCTTAATACAAAGAAAGGGATAAATGTTCTTTAAAATAATGTAACAGAAATAATGATTAAGAGACTTCAAGGTTTCCAATTCAATTATTGCACTCCATCATTTCTTTTTTTGTCTTTTTGAGAATTATCTCCCTATAGCCCCAGGTGGCCTAGACTCACTATGGAAACCATGCTGGCCTTGATCTCACAGAGGTCCCCCTGCCTCTCCTGTCTGAATGCTGGGATTAAAGGGTTTATGAGGCACCATGGCTGGAGCATCCATTCTTATAGAGTAAGTTTCACTGCAATGAGTACGGAGCAGCCTGGTGCTGGAGGAGAAGGCAGTACACAGTGAGGTTCAGAGCATCTGCCATCTTTAGAGCTTCACCTACCTACTTTGTGAATTTAGGCAAGTCACAAGTTCTAGACTCTAAGCACCTCTTCTGATGGGAAAAACAGCACAGTCTGTATGAAGTTTTGCTTTGAATATAAATCTCATACCCATACCATAAAAGTTCATTTGAAGTTGTAAGAGGATCTACAACAGAACTGTTTTCTCCTTCTCCCTTCTACAGAATTATGCAGGTTCTTTATGCTACCCATGGTCTTACTTCTGACTTCCTAGTCACTCTCAGTCTTTCAAACATCTGTAATCAGACCAGAAAATTAATCATTTTCTATGAAGCAGGCATTGTTCTAAATTTCACATCAATACTTATGACAATCCTGCTAATCTCCCCTATTTTGGCTATGAAGAATGTGAATCACAAAAACACTTAAATGATTTTCTGTGTGTCACTCTGTCTCTCTCTCTCTCTCTCTCTCTCTCTCTCTCTCTCTCCTTCTCTCTATTTCCTCCTTCTTGTCCTTTTATTTTTGGTATTTTGTTTCATTCAACTTTTAAAAATTTTAAAATCACAATGTCTTTGTGTAGGTATGTGCATGTGCACATCCATGCCCCTACAGGCAGAAGAGGGCATCGGCTACCCTGAAACTGAAGTTACAGGTGGTTATAAACTGGCTGATGGTACTGGGAACCAAACTCAGGTCCTCTGCAAGAGCAGCAGGAAGTGCTCTTTAACCACTGAGCCATGTCTCCAGCTCCAATTCCACTCAATTTCTCACCTTCTTATGCCTTAAAATATATAGTATTCTGCAGTCATTTTATCTCCAACATAAGAAACAACTAAGTGATTAAGTGTAAAATTAAGATTTAAGACTAGAATAGAAAACACAACATAATTTCAGGACCTAAAACCTAAAGAAGATATTATCTAAATTTTGTTTTGGTCTGAGTGAAATAGTTCTTTTATATGTGAAATCACTGGAGGTCAAATATATTCATAAAATATAAATAAACATATTAACCTTACATATTACAGATTTTAAAACTTATTCTCAAATAATATTGTCAAATGAGTTAATTTTTTCTTCTACAAAATTTTTTTAATTTAAAAATATTTTATTTACAGTGCTTTCATTAAAGTAACATGATTAAATTGACTTTGCATAGTGGAGAATTTGGAAAAGGAGTGAGTGGCAAACTCACATTATAGGAACATTGACAAATTTCACATTGCTGAAGCTTGGTAGTACAGTTTTGTTCTTCTATGAAAATTCTGCATTGCCTCTCTATATAAAAATTCTTAGAGCTTGAGGTGATACTATGTTTCACTTATTTCAATATAAAAGTATTGCGTTAAGATGGTACTGTCAGCACTTGTATGTTTTATTTTTAAATATCTCATTACATCTTCGTAAGCAAGCTAGTTAGCTTCTTGGAATACATGTTTACTTGTTACTAGTCTCAGTGGGGTTAATTTGTCACCATTAATAACTGCATTTTCTCTATTCTGTGTGGACTACTCCAGGGTTTTCTAATACCAAACACTACTAATGGCAGTATACTGCAATCTTGTTGTTGGGATTGTCCCTAATATACATTAGATGGGAAAATTTATGATTATTATTGAGACAGGATCTTCCTGTAATCCCAGGTGGGCCTGGAACTTGCTATGAAGATGAGGCTGGCCTTGATCACACTGAGATTTGCCTGCCTCTGCCACCCACAGAGCTGGGATTAAAGCCATGCACCACCACCTCCACCCTACATATGAACTTTTAAATTAAGATTATTAAGAAAAAGTTTTTTAATGAATATTTTCCCAAATTTCAAAGCAATACAAATCTTGGGAGCAAAACCAATCTTAAGAGCACATGTTTTTAGTGTATTCTTTCTCATAAGGCTCCTTTGAAAAATTAGTTATTCTTTTATGAAAGAATTATGTGTTGGATACTAAAGAGTACCTTTTACAACATAAATTTTTAAATAATGTTTTTAGTAAATTTGAACACATCAAAACAGGTAAAATTCAACTTCTCCATTGTTCTATTGGACAGCTTAGACAGTTTAGCTGTGGGGTGTGCTTGGTGTGGGCTCACCGCTTCCCACAAAGGACTGACAAATCAGTTTACTGAAATGAACATTTTTTTAGATTAAGAATGACTGAGATTTGATAATTTTTAGATAAAATTGGCTAAGCCAATGAAGCAGTTATAAAGACTAAAGTATTACATATTCACGTTTCTATTATTACCTCAGTTTAAACGAATAGCTATTAAGTCTTATGTACAAGCAACTATAAAACATTAATTCTCTTACATTATTCTTTTAAAAATATTTTTATTATTTTTATTTTATATGTATGAATGTATTGCCTGCACATGGGCAGATGCACCCAGGTCGTCCAATACCTGAGGAAGTCAGAACAGGACATGGGATACCCTGGAACTGGAGTTATGGATGGTTGTTAGCTGCTATGTGGGTGCTGGGAATCAAACCTGGGTCCTCTGCAAGAGCAGCCAGTGCTCTTCACTGCTAAGCCATCATTCCAGCCCCTCTTACATTATTCTTTTTTTTTTTTTTTTTAGACAGGGTCTCCCTTTAGTCTCAGCTGGCCTGGAGCTCGCTATGTAGACCAGGCTGGCTTTGAACTCACAGAGATCCACCTGCCTGTGCCTCCAGAGTGCTGGAATTACAGGCATGCACCACCACGCCCAGCTCTTACATTATTCTTAATGTTATTGCTTGTCTTCTATATAGTAACTACCACCACATATCAAGTACAACATGCTCTGTAGAATTCTGTATTAAATTCTCACAACAACCCTCTGAGGTATCTTTTCTGAGACTCACTTTTGAGATGAGGAAACTGAGTCTTAGGGAAGTTAATATAGGATAGTGGGAGCCAAGATTTGAAAAAGCTCTGTTTTGCTCCCAAGTCTGCTTTTGTCTGGTTCCTTCAAAACTAAGGCCAATTTTCATCAGGTAGTTTTTTAAGCAAGCAGGGGAGTGGGAATGTTTGATGCTTCTTCAATCACAGGCACCCTCAGCATATGTAGGGGTGGGAGACTGGTTCTAGAAACACCGAAAATTCCAAAATCCATAGATGCCCCTAACTTGCTTAAATAAACTGGTGTCATGAATATATATGACTTACATCTTCTCATGTTCTTTAAATTATCTCTAGATTATTTAGGCAATGTAAATGCTACAGAAATAGTTGAAACATTGAGTTCTTAAGTACGTGTCTCTCTTTTATTTTTAACTATTTCTGATCTATATTTGGCTACATCCTTGAATGTGAACCTACAGATGCTGAAATATAATGGCAATCCCCTACATTCCTGCCAATAAAGGTGCAAACTCCCACACAAGAAGGGCACTGTAACATTGTCCTGGCATTTACCTTTTGTAGTTATACCAATACCAAAGGAAGAGAAGTTTGTAAAAACTGTTGAGGCAGAAATAGGGCAGAATTGGGTAGGCACAGCTTGATAGCTACAGGAGAGTGCCCATGGAACCTGAAAATTGAGAACTCATCCCAAGGCATGCTCTGAAACCTGGCTATCTAATGTAGTCAACCAACTTTCAAATTATAAATTAAGGAAAATTCAGTTATAGAAAACTTATAGACTTTATCCATAGGCTGTTAAGAACACAACACAAGGACAGCACATGTTATGCTCTTTCTGAAGATATTAGCTGGCTTTGAGGTTAACTGTGAACTAAAATAATCATTAGGCAATAAAAATAAAATAAAAATAAAATTAGGCAATAAAAAATAAAATAGCTCCAGGTAGACTCCTAGAAGCACTGCAGCACTGGGAAACTCCCTTGAGCCACTTGTCCTTCCTTCATACTGCTGGTCTCGTTACTATTATTTCCCTGACTACTAATAACTCAAATAATGGCTATATTCACAGTAACACACAGAGTTAGAATGACATATTCAATAGAAACAGTGTGAAACATATACTTAATATTAAGCATTAATTCTCATTACCACCATCTGCAAAGCCCGTGGCAGTGATAATAGGTATAGCCACCATAATTAGTCCGCAGCTGCTCCAAACATACTTCATTAAGAATTGTTCTATCATGATGTACCATAAACGTTTGGATAAAATAAGGTTCATCTGATATGCTAAAGCTTTGTAACTTTTCTGGAGTTGCTTCATTTCTACCTAAAATGGGAAAAAGAGAAGAATTAACCCAGCACAAGCTATGAAAATAGGTACTGTATTTGCTTGAAGATTATATGGCTATATTGTTTTGCTTTATTGTAGTATTATTCTTTAGCTTCAACAACCAATAAATATAAATAAGTTAGAATTACTCATAATTTACTTTAGGTTATTCCTGTATTATTTTTTAAAACATGCTATCCAATGAATATAATATTATTTGAGACACATATAAGTGGAGGTAGAGTGAGGCCTTGGTTCACAGTTCAGTGTGTGTGTGTGACACTTATAATTTTTAAATTATGTTAAAATTATAATAATCTGTAGGTACATGGATAGGCAATGTTAAATCCCTATAATTCTTAAGAACACACAAATAGCCAGGCATGGTGGCGCATGCCCTTAATCCTAGCACTCTGGAGGCAGAGGCAGGCAAATCTTTGTGAGTTCAAGGCCAGCCTGGTCTACAAAGTGAGTTCCAGGACAGCTGGGGCTACAAGGAGACCCTGTCTTGAAAAGAGCAAAAAAAAAAAAAAAAAAAAAACCACACAAATATCTAAAAATAATCAAAACATGTATAATTAGACTCCACTTTTGAACTGACTCAATTTCCTAGATTTTTGTCTTTTAAGAAAAAAAATCTACAGTACACTATAATTTACACTGAGTTCAATGATTCCAGAATAACAAATCAGTATGATTAACACAACATATGAGGCCAATTTTCAAGAGGTCCTAAGTTTGTTTTAACTTTTTTTCTTTGGGCTGGATCTCCTATTTGAAAAAGAAAGAAAATGCTTAAAAATATAAATATCTCTGCTTGATAATTAAACTATGTCTTTAACCTTGGATATCTAAATATTCCATTGTTTATTCAATGATATTGAGAATTCAGATGCAATACACTTAAAATTTCTATCATAGTCAACATTCTGAAATTACTATCATGCACTCCAATTTTATGTAAAACAATTGCTTTAGGGACCTGCTTAATACTTAAAATCTGTGATAGTTAAAACAATAACATTATTGAGTCTCTTTTTCCTATTCCTCTCCTCCCTTACTTTAAATTTTACTAAAAGAAAATGTTGTTAGACATTCCCCTGCGCTTCTTAAGAGACAGGACACTCCCTCATCAATCAGACTTGCAAAGTTGTCAAAACTGTTTTCTCTATGAAAGCAGTGAGTTTCCCCTCTTGAGCATCAGAGAACAATAACAACACTGTCCTAACATTTTCATCTCAATACAAAGGTTTCCTCTTAGCTATCAAGTACATTTTTTTCACATGTTCTAGGACCGTTTACCATATTAGCATTTAAGTTTTAAGAAAATACCTTTGAGATAGTTTTGGTTATAGTTGGAATAACTGTGGCTAGGTAGACTGTTTCTTAGGGGATACTGAAATTTTATTCTCATGAAATTTCATTAAAGTTTTCACTCTCTAATTCTTTAGCAGCTTGTGATTTAAAGGGAAAGTGAAGTACATATTTTAATACAAGTTTAGCTATCAGAGGAATCTAAAATGCTATGAAGTGGGTCTGTCAACAAGACAACAGATGGTATCTAGCCCTGCAGTGGCTGCTTGAACAGGCTCACGTTTCACCCATCGCCTTACTGTCTGTCTTACCTTATGTCCTCTGTAAAAGGCAATTTCTTCCACATTGGCTATGATTCTGGAATGAACATACCGCAAATAGCCTTTTCTATGAGCCTCTTCAGCCACCAGTTTACCAAATCTGGGAGAGCAAGCTTTCAACACTTTAGCAGTGGCATACACCACGAGTCCTGCTAACAGGGTTGGCCCTGTTGGGCTTGCTCCTCTGGACGTAGCAGTCTGGATGAGGGTATAGGAGGTGAGGATTACATCTAAAATAGGTTTGGTCAGGTTGGAATACAAATGAGCCACAGATTGGGAGAACATCATGATGTCTTCGGTAAGAGACTGGTCGGGGTTTGTCAGCCTCCCATCCATATTTATCACCTTATAGTAAGTCTGATCTGTAAAGTAGGTTTCATAGGCATGGTCTACTAAGCGAGTTCTGAAGGCCAAGGCCAATTTGCACTCCAGGTACCTGATGGCACTGTTGACAAAGGTGGCAGGAATGGCAATCATAAGCCACTTGATTAATTTGATGATGAAAGTCCGAGGCTTCTTTTCCACAATGCTTTTCACAATTTTTCCATCCAGACCAGCCACATAGATGGAGAGAAATGTTCTTGAGACCAGAGCCACCGAGTGGAGGCAGAGCCATCCGGTTTCAGTGCTCACAAGTTTTGGAAAGAGAATTTTCCGAAGTTCTAGTAGCTGTCTGAAAAAATCTGCAGTCACTCCAGGCGCAGGTTTTTTGCAAACAATCTCCATGCAGTGCAGTATTTCTCTGTTCTCTGCAGCCGGGTAAGCAGCTGCCTTTTTCTTCCTGTGGCCAGGCTGCTTTAAACGCTTGCCAATGATGGGATAGAGGGTTTTCAGAGCATAGGCTGCAGCGACCAGGCAGGTTTTTCCTTTACTCTTTTTTATTTTGTTCTGCGGTAATAGATGCAGCGGAGCTCCAACTCCACTGCCTCTCAGGGGGAGGAGTCCCTCACCAGCTAGAGCTGCGCCAAGCTCCGCCCCCCCAGGCTCCTCATTGGCTACTAGGGCGGTGGGACCTTGGAATCTTCGCCTCTTCCCTTTGAACCTTGAAAATGAAGAGAGACAAAAACGAGTTACATTCTTAAACAGGAGTTCGGAGAATTAAATATCTATTTCTGGAGAGGTCGAATCAGGCCAGCTGCTGGAGAACAAAACCTACCCTCGCTACTGGGCATGCTCAGCGTCACTTAGAAACCCCGCACAAGTTTCAGAATAGATCCTTTCTCCAGGATTTCCACCAGAGAAGAGCAGATGGGTAGGGAGGTTTTACAAAAGCTCTAAGGAGCCCAGGGAGAAGGAACCAGGGAGAGGAGAGTGGAATCACAAGAGGGTTAAGATAATATGCCAAGGGAAGGGAGTCAGAGAAGGTGCTGGGTAGGAGGGCCACAAAACAAAGGAGCAAGGAGAAATACCTGAGTGTTTCCTTCCTTCTGAAGGGTTTGCACTTACTTTTCCTCCTTTGGTTTGTGTTTCCACACACAGTCAGTCCCAGAACCTATAAGGCAAATTCTGAGGGTGCTCCTTGTAAATAAACGGGAGGAGAGCTCTGTGTCACAGAACACAACGACCTGCCATGTTTCTAGCCCTTCTCTCCTTTTCCACTCTCCCGACCTCTGTGTTTTGTTTACTCGTCCTGATAATAAAAATCTTCCCCATCCATGACTGTTATTTTTAGCAACGGAGATCTGATATACTCATATTTGTTTACGAGGTGATGATTAAATGAGAGCCTTGTTTCACTCGACCACTCCCTTGTGGTTTTATTCGGAGGTAATGTAGCCCTATAATCATAATTTAATCATCTGGGAATTCATTGGGGTTCCATGATGGAAAAGGCGTCTTTATGACCTTGTTTGTTTTTTTTTTCAAGAATCTCTTGTTTTGCTTGCATTTTTTTTTTTTAATTAGAAGGTACCTACTGGTTACTTTCTATTAACAAAACTGTGTTGGTTAAGTGATAAAAATCAAGGATGTTTAAAAATTCCTCATATCCCTAATGGAAGATGTAAACTTCTCAGGAGTCAAGGAAAGTTTTGTATATTTAAAATGTGAAGAGCATTTTTTAAGGTAAGGCTAAATGTAGTTTTGAATGAGAGAACCATTTTTTGTTTGTGTTTTCCATCTTCCTCTGCAAATAAATGCACATTCATAGTAAACTGGAAGACAGACATTTAAGTTACAACACAGCCTGGCAAATGATAACTGGTGGGTCCATTATTTTGTAGGATCCTTAAGCTAAGAATTATTTTATATAGAAGTCTGCAAACCTCTGTGCTACAATGTGTTTTGGTGTTGAATGATCTTCCTTGAGATAATCATGAATAAAAGAATTACTCTCTAAGTAACTATTCTTAAACTTAAAAAACTTTCTTTGCTATAATCATATATTAATTCTAAAAATCATTTAATAAGAATCATTTGTTTACATTCAACTTAACATTTACTAAAATATGAGTGACAAATATCCATGCAAGTGTCTTTGATATCTGGTCATGTTAGCAGCCTACTCTACCATGCTGTTAACTTCCTGGGCTATGGCTTTGTGCTAAATTGCTTGCCTAGCATACCTGATGCCCTAGGTTTGTTGATCCTGAATATGCTTCAGGGTGGCAGGTGAGAGGAGTTGACTCTCTAAGCCAAAATGTGAAAATGACCAGGTCATAATGGTATTTCCAAGATCTCTTATTTCTTAGATGGTTCAATAAGACTATTTTGCATGTGTAACACTATGTCATTTATGTCTTCTGACAGCTAAATACAGAAGTTAACTGTAGTGGGTCAGTTGTCAGCAGCATAAACTTAACTGGGGGGTGAGGGCAGGATCTTCATTCAGGCAGGCCTGGGCTAGGCAGCAGCTGCCAGTTGAAGCAAGCAGTGTGCCTCACAGGCAAACAAGAGGCAGCCATCAAATAAGTAGAAAATCTAGAATCAAATAATACTAGGTATCAAAACAGGACAGCACCTATCTGTAGATAGGCCACTTTATTGATAATGAAGCTTGGATGGCAAGAAAAACCTCTGCATTTCATGAGGCAAGAGACTTGTGAGAAAAAAATTGAGTCTGAAGAATGTAATGAAGAACATTCAGGTATGAGAACTGTGGCACAAAGGAGGTTGAAGGACAGTTACCAGAAGTATGGAAAAGGTCAGTCTGTGATTTGACTTGATAGTGAGCCACTTTAGTACCAACCTAACTACAATCATTTAAATTCCACCTGTATCCTTCATTCTACTGCTTCTGGGGGTCAGTATGCAACCTTGGATTTGAAAAGAGGCTCAAGACATCAGATTGGGCAAAGGAAGAATTCAAGGTGAAAGAAACAATATAGGCAATTAGTGTTGGAAATGAGGTCATATGCCAAATAGTATTTCAGTTGACCATGGACCATATGTAAGACAGTGATGCTGTGAGATTTGAAGAAAAGTTTCCTATTGCCTAGTGACACTATAGCCATAATATCATAGCATAATGCATTACTCATATATTTGAAGCAATGGTGTTGTAAAAAGACCTACTATGCTCCCAGTCATAATATAACACACAATAGCTTATGATGTAACTGATTTACATATTTACTACACTCTTATCATTATTTTATGGTATATTCATAATTATAAAAAATAGTGAAGGGGCTGGAGAGATGGCCTAGTGGTTAAGAGCGCCAACTGCTCTTGCAGAGGACCTGGTTGTATCCCCAGCACCCACATGGCAGCTGAGAGCTGTCTTTAACTCCAGTTCCAGGGGAATCTGATGCCCTCTTCTGACCTCCGCGCATTGCACGACACGGGTGCACAGACCTGCATGCAAGACAGTACATTCATACACATAAAGAATAAGTAAAATTTTTAAAAAAGACAAAAAAAAAAAAAAAATAGTGAAGCTGGGCGTGATGGTGCATGCCTTTAATCCCAGAACTTCAGAGGCAGAGGCAGGAGGATTTTTGTGAGTTCAAGGCCAGCTCAGCCTACATAGTGAGTTCCAGGACAGCTGGGGCTATAGGGAGACCCTGTTTCAAAAGACACACACACAAAAGTGTATTACAAAACAATATGTCATGTCATGCCAGTGGCAGTCTCATGTTAACTGTATCTCTTTTTTTTTTGGTATTTTTCAAGACAGGGTCTCCTGTAGCCCCAGCTGTCCTGGAACTCACTCCGTAGACCAGGCTGGCCTTGAACTCACAAACATCCACCTGCCTCTGCCTCCCAACTGCTAGGATTAAAGGTGTGTGCCACACCGCACCAAAGAACATCGGGTTTTTTGCAAGACTAATTTTGGCAAGTATACTCAAAAAATAATTAGAATCATCGGGATATGTATTCTATGTCACTCACTGTACTGAACGTTTAGCTAGATAGCAAGTATACTTTCTTATATTTGACCAATGACAAAATCACCTCAAGGGAATTGGTCAGAGTTTATTTCCATTGTTAAGCAACACATGGTTACATATGCCTTATAAGTTAGATATTAAGGTGCTGGAGAGATGGCTCAGCAGTTAATAGCACTGGTTGCTCTTGCAAAGGACCAGCACTCACATGGCAGCTAACAACCATTGGTTAACTCCAATTCCAGGGTATCCAACCCCCTCTTCTGACCTCCAGGGGCATTGCATGGCACATGTGCATTCACCTACATGATCTCTGTTCTTGACTTTCTCAACATACAAGCAAACCTCCCTTTTATGTTCCTTAAACAAAAAAAGGCCAGGGTGTGGGGACACGACGACGACAAGGACAGATAATCTACTAGCAAATACGTTCTCCTTCGCATTAGTCAACAAAGTTTCAGAACACTGAAAGTAGGAAATACATGTTCATTGCTCCTGCTTTGACAGCATGGTTTAATTACTGAAAACCAATATCCACTCCATGAAGAAAGCCATTTCCTTCAGAAATGTGGAACTCACTTGTTTACTGATTTACATATTTACTATAGTTTTTATCATTATTCAGTTACAGATTTTGGTGATTCTTTTCTTCTTACAAAAACCAGGATTAATATTATTTTCAAAAGATGTATACTCTGGGATATAATAGTATTTATCCTAGGACTTATTTCCTAACAAGTTACAAAATACATTATATTTTAACACCTTTTCTGGAAAAATATCATGGCAGTTTGAAAAAAGTATTTTGTGTATTTTGGTTTAAGAAACTGAACCAAAATGCACAAATTATACTAAAGCGCACAAATTATACCAAAATGCAATTTATAAAATAAATGTGTGAAGATACACAAAACAGCACAGAAACGAACAGCAAAATCCAATTTTTGTTTTGCGATTGTTTTTCCAGAAAGGGATTTAAAGTCGCACGTCCACATATTCGCAGATAATCAAATCTTGGCTAAATTCTTTGGGACACTCAAAAAATATCCACAATAATAATAAGTTTGTACAGTGTGCTGCTTCCTCTAAACAACTGTTTGCTAAATATTAAACGTGCGCTTCAAAAACATGCCAAGAACTGGGTATAGAGTAACGAGTTGGAATGGTGACGTCACTTCCAGGGTCCGACTTCCATCCATAACTTGCCTCCTCTTGCGGGGTTGGTCTCAGAGCTGGGAGCAGCGCAGAGCTAGAGGGGATCATGGTGGTCCAGGTGACTCACCACCCGCAGCTGCTGGGGTGGTTTCCATCCTGGTGCTGCCCGGGGCCTTTGGGAGAACAGCCTGACTTTCCCTGCGTCCCCCGCAGCCGGAAGAACCGGAAGCACACTGAGGTGGACCCTCCTGCGCAGTGGCTGCTGGGAACTGCAGGCCACTCGCCTAGTCTCCATTTGTGAAGGCTGAGCTCCTCGCAGAAGCTCTGCAGAGATGAACTGGGTCGGTGGCTCCAGGTAAGCATGCGGCCCGGTTGCAACGTCAGGCCTCCCTGTTCAGGCCCAGAGAGCGAGGGCACAGTCTTTGATTTTAATGGGCGTCCATAGCGGGAGGGAGGCCTCTCCTCACACGTCCACAATTGTAAACAAATGGCAGCCAGTTGGTGCCCGCCACTTTGTCCACGGGGTTCACAGAGGTGCCTGCTGAGGTGCCTGTTGCTCTTCCTCCTTCCACGGCCTGCTCTAGTGGGCCCTGAGTATATGAGACCTGCCTACTGGACTTCTGGGCATATGCCCAGGGAGGATTTGTCCTCCAAGTTGATAAGCCCTGTGCTTGAAGTTTGAAAGGAACCCCATTCCCAGTTGCACATATATACGGTAGGGCAGGAGTATTATTTTTTGTTACTAGTTTGGCGGGGGCGGGTGGGGGGTGTTTTTATTTGTAAACAAGGTCTCAGGACAGCCCAGGTTGGTCTGAAAATCCCAGTGCTTCGCCTCCATAAAGAGCCAGGCTTCTAGGCATGTGCCACTATGTCCAGCTTATAACTTTTTTTTTTTTTTTTAATGGAAATACGGGGCTGGAGAGATGGCCTAGAGTTAAGAGCTCCGACTGCTCTTGCAGAGGACTCGGGTTCGATTCCCAGCACTCACATGGCGGCTGAGAACCGTCTTTAACTCCAGTTCCAGGGGAATCCGATGCCCTCTTCTGACCTCCGCAGCATTGCACCACACGGGTCCACCAACCTACATGCAGACAGTACACTCATACACATAAAAAGGAGGCTGAGGCAGGTGGATCTCTGTGAGTTCAAGGCCAACCTGGTCTATAGAGGGAGTTCCAAGGCCAGTTGGGGCTACAGGGAGACCCTGTCTCAAGAAGACCAAAAAATCCGGGCTTGGTGGCTAGCACTCAGAGGCAGGCGGATCTTTGTGATTCAAGGCCAGCTGGTCTACACAGTGAGTTCCAGACAGTTGGGGCTACAGGGAGACCCTGTCTTGAAAAGACCAAAAAATGAAGATAGAGGTTAAGAGCACCGAGCTTAGAGACGTCGATCCACAAGCTAAAAGTTGAAAATTAGGAGAACTCAGCAGGGATCGAGACCTCTCACCTCCGCATGACGACACGTGACAAATAGAGACAGACAAGAACAACAAAAAATAAAATTAAAAAAAAGAAAAATAAAAAAAGAAAAAAAAAACAAAAAAAACAACAAAAATGAAGAATGAATGAATGAAAGGAAGGGAGAAAATACTTATCTTGAATAACCTATAGATTTCTGTGTGTATATATATATATTTGTTTGTATTCAGGGTTAATCACATAAAAGATTCATTACAAGTTCACTATTTTTATGTGACTGTTCACTGCCATTGACCATAAATCTACAGTGGAAAAGATACAGACTTAATTTCATTACATATCAGGACGGCAGTTACATCAGTATAAAAACTTCAGGAATTTTATATGAGGGAAGATGGCTTTTGTGTTCACCATTATAACCATGACTAATAATAATTTACCAGGTTTAAGCTGGGTGTAGTGGCTCATGCTTGTAATCACAATAGTGTGGCTAAGGTTAGAGGATTTTTATGAATTCCAGGCCAACTTGGCCTATAGAGTGAGTTACTGCCTTAAAAAACAAAATAGTACCCCTGAGATAGCTCAGCAGGTAAAAAAATTATAACTTGAGTTTGACCCCAGGACCCACATGATGAGAACTGACTCTGAAAAGTCACCCTCTGACCTCCACACATGTTGTGGCATGTATATGCCAACACAGGCACCACCACACACACAAAAATAAAATAAATAAATAAATAAATAAATAAATAAATAAATAAATGTAAAACAAATCCAGTAGACTTATTCTGGCTAGTGTTCTTCTACCAGCACACTACACTTAACAGAAAAGTGGAAATTCATTTATAGGGTTCACTAGTTAATTCATAATTGTAATGTGTTGTATTTCAATTTGAGTTTTCTTTTAAAATGAATATTAACCTCCTCTAAGTTCAGCTCCAGGGGTTCCAATGCTCCCTTATGGCCTATGGAGGGCCCCTGCACTTTTGTGCAGACAGACACACATAATTAAAAGTAAAATAAATATTAAACGTGACATGAAAAATTTAAAAACCTGAGCACTATTCAGAATATGTGTATTATTTCCATGTTACAAATATTATTTCCATGTTACAAACTTAGCTGGTTGTTCTGAGAGTAATATTTCAGTTGGTATAGGAAGGATGCAAAGTAGTTTTAGGCAGGAAATGCAGTCTAGAATTTTTTCAAAATGAAATATTGCCTTACTTGCAAGCATTAAGGGGGCAGGGAGCTTAAGAAACCAAAGAATAAATAGACATAATTACAGATTCCTAGAACATTTGTTTGACTTAGAGATTAGGGGAGGAAAACCTGCCTTTTTTTAAAATTTCAAATATTTTTATTATTTTTTTAGAATTTCATACAATGTATTTCTTTTTTTTTTAAGTTTAATTTTTATTGATGCTTTGTGCATTTCATACATCATTTTCCAATTCAGATCAGGCATTTTTCCCTTTCCCTTCCCCCCCACCCCCACCCCATCCCAGATCATGTATTCTGCCATAACTGTCTTGCATCTTTCTCTGTTTTTTTTTTTTCCTTTTTTAGCTATAATGATAATCCATGAGTATAAGCATCCTTCGTGCAAAACCAATCTCAGGCTATTGTGCCCAAACCACCACAGCCCCACCATCCAGTGGGGGTGACATGTTGTTTGTTCAATCAAGTTGATCAAATGAGTGTCCAGACTACATTGCTGTAGTTTCACCATTCACCCCAATCGCAGCCTTTACATTCTACCACGCCCCCTCTTCCGCAGTTGTTCCCTAGGCTTAGAAAAGGGGCACAGGTGGATGAGAAGTAAAACAGTCCACTCTCTCTGGAGCTGTTGACTTGGACTCTGGTCAATTCTGGCTGTTTCCTTTCATGGGCTGACAGTTTGTCCAGGATAACCTTTCGATCCTACTAATGAAGCAACACAATTAGATATATAGGTTTTTAAGCAGCACTAATAGTTATGGTAGGTTACTTTGGCATAGACACATATGTTTGGATGATATGTTAATCCATGAATTACATTTTTTCCCCCCTGTTAAATATGACAGCGTCTTACTGTGGTCTTATAACATCTCCTACCTGTAAGGATATAAGCTTGTGGCATCAGCCATGGGTTATTCCTCCAAGGAGAGAGCCAATAGCCAATTAGATTTGGGATACACAGGCACATGGCTGCCTCCGCTGCACATATTTCCAGGCAGGTGAGTGTAGCTGGTGCTGACGGTGGAGTCTTGTTGACTCAGGGAGACCCGTATTTGCTTTATTGTGTTTAGTGGCCTTTGGTAACACTCTCTGGCATTCCAGAGGCCATCTGTACACTTGCATGGTGCGGTCTCAATACATCCCTCCCGTGTTAACGTCAGGTCTTCGGCAGCAGGGTCTTATTGCCTCTCCTCCTGCAGGTATCCCAACTTTAGAGGCAAGGAGCCCTTACCTTTTGTGGGGCCTTGGATCCCCTGGCCAACATCCCCCTGGTAGAACAATCCATTGCTGATGTCAGAACTCCTGCATTAATATACTTTGCCTAAGTGCATAGCCTAAGGACTTTAGTATTATATTTGGTTGAACAGAATAATAATCCTTTCACAGTTCTTATGTCTATTAGTCAATTAAAGAAGGCATTTTTTACCGGTTTTATAAGAGATGACCTCTATAATAGTTGTCTCCAATTTACAGTTGGAGAACGACCTCCATCATCGTCATATTTCTCCTTGTTCTATGGGGGGGAAGGCAAGAAAGTCTCTCATATCAAAACCTTTGTGGCATCTAGAAGGTATAAGTTTCATTAGACTCATTATAAAAGTTGTTACATGTAGGATCCACAGAAGGGTTCGTGTTTATTTGGCAATCTGAGGCTTTTCTTCCTTTCAATGTTCAGACGGGTCAACCTTTCAGTTGCCACTTTTTGGTACATCCTACTCAATGCAAAGCTGTATCTTTCTTTTCTCAGCCATTAAGTTGGTGACATTTCTCCTGTTGAGAAACAAATCTTTTCCCATTTAGTTTTAAGATTTGAATTGCAAGGTTTTTGACGAAAAGGTTTCATGTCTGTCTGTATCCCCCCCCTTTTTTTTTTAACCCATGAGTCTCCAGAAGACAGTTGTATTATACATAACTATAGGGTGGAATCAAGGCACAGATTTCATCAAATTCACCATGATTCACAAATTCACCCATGTTGTTTTGGGTGACTATATATGATTAACTTGGGAAGCAAACTTAATTTTACGTTAAGTTCATCTTAAAGAGAATGCTACAAGGTGATACTGTACAACAGAGAAATTATAGAGAACATTTGTATGTGCCAATCCCAAAGTTATTGCTCTACAGATTTTGTGTAAAACAAATGTGGACAACAGCGAATTATATCTACATTTAACTCAGATGCATTACCGTTTTTATCAGAGTCTGTAAACCAGAAAATCTGCCTTTAAATGTAAACCAACACACTGATACATTATGTGAAATGTGAAACAGTAGGATAAACAAGGGCCTGGAAGACGGTTCAGTAAGCAAAGACCCTTGATGTCAAGCCTCATGACCAGAGTTCAATCTCTGGAGCCCACATGGACCTCCACTCCCACACCCTAATGAGTGTGTACAAGTACATATACACAGACCCAGAATAAGTAAATGTTAAAAAAAAAAAATCTAGGTGGGGGTGGAGGGATGGCTTAGCAATTAAGAGCATTGGCTGCTCTTGCAGAGGACCTGGGCTCCAGTCCCAGCACCCACATGACAGCTTCTGTCCATTACTCAAGTTCCAGGGGATTCAGTGCCCTCTTCTGACCTCTGTGGGCATTGCACAATGTGGGTGCACTTATACACGTGCAGGCAATACACTCATACACAAAAATAATAAAATAACACACATGCAGGCAATACACTCATACACAAAAATAATAAAATTACACACATGCAGGCAACACACATACACAAAAATAATAATTTTAAATTACACACATGCAGGCAATACACTCATACACAGAAATAATAAATATCTTTGAAAACTTGAAGGTAAACTGAAACTTTGAATATACTTTCCTTGGGAAAATGGATTCAGAAGGGTAAAGCCTCCCACTGATCATGAAAAATTGAGTATTTCCCATTTCTGCTACCAGAGTAGATAAGATTAGCTGCGTCTTGGTACTCTAGTCATCTAGAGAACCTCAGTCTGAGACAGTACTTTTTTGGTAACCACTAGCAGCCGATTGAAGCTACTATAGGAATGTTAATTCCTATCCCAAGCCATCCTAAAGTACCTGTCTACTCCTACATTACTCAGGGCAAGATTTAGTGGAGAAATGTGAGAACCATTAGCAACTTAAAATTTAGATAAGTGACTGGAGAGCAATAACAAGGCTCCTTTGTTATAACTCCAGAGCATTCTGAATTAATTCAACAAATATAATGTTGCATGCTTACATGTTTAACTCTTATAGGGGAATTTAAAAAAATGCAAAAANCTGAGAATCACCATTTCAGCTTTCTTAGTCTTTTTTTTTTTATTCACATAACATTTATTATTTATTTTTTTTTAACAAATCTAGACCAGTTTTCCCGCCCATTCCCCCACCCACCCGCGATTGTGCATTCTTGCCAAACATGCTTTTCATAACCTTCTCAGTCTTTCTAATATTTTCCATGGGGAAGTTGATGTTTTGAGCAGAAGTTCACTGTTTTCAGTCAGTTCTTTTGATGCAGTATTTTCTGTTGTTGTTTTTGTTTCCAAAATGCATTATGCCAAACTGCTTTGTACAAAAGCTCAGGGGACCTACACAAGAAATATTATAATGGGGTTAATTGGCACTAGCATCACAATGAGTGACCATCATGTTTGTTTTTCTGGGACTGTGTTACTTCATTTGTTTTTTTAGCTCCATCCATTACCTTAAGTTCATGATGTCGTCTTTCTTTCTGCGCTAGAGCATTCCATTTGTAGATGTACAATTTTCTCTATCCACTTGTCGTTGAGGGCATTTGGTTGGTTCCAGCTCTTGCTATTGTGAAGAGAGCTGCAATAAACATGGGTGCATGTATTTTGCTGGGTAAGTCTTGGGGTAATCCAGGAGTTGGTATGGCTGGGTCAGGTGGAGCTTTTTAGTCTTTTTAGGTTCTCCACACTGCTTCCATTATGGTGTACAAGTTTAATTCCCACCAGCAGTGGATGAGTGTTCCCCTTTCCCACAACTCTCCATCTGGTTTTTGTTTTCTTGATCCTAGAGTCTTATGAGTTAGATGATATCTTAGAGTGGTTTTAATTTGCATTTCCTTAATTATGATATGTTGACACTTTTGATGTTTCTCAGCATCTCTTATATTCCTCACTTGTGAAGTCTCTGTTACCTCTTTCTCAACTTTTGAGGGTCATTTGTTTTCTTTTTTCTTTGTTTTTTTTGAGTATTCTATATTCCTGAATATGCTTGTCAGATGTATCTGGTGAAGGTTTCCTCCATCTGTGGTTTTCTTTCACTTCCTTATTGTTTCTTTTACTGTACAGAGCTTTTGGTTTGATGAGATCCCATTTGTCAATTGTCGACCTATTCTTGTGCTAGCTGCTGTCTGATTTAGGAAAAGTCTTTTCCTATGCCTATGTTCTTGTAGTCTGCTGCCAAGCTTTTTCTCTATCCTCAGGAGTTTGGGGTTTCACGTTGAGGTCTTTGATCCATCCTGAGTGACTTTTGTACAGGGTGAGCGGTAGGGTTTAATTATTTCATTCTTCTACAAGTGGTGATACAGTTTGCCAACCCCACTTGCTGAAAGATGCTGTCTTTTCTCCATTGTGGTTCTTTGCCCCCCCTTGTCAAATATGGGATGGCTGAAATTGTATGTGTTTAGATTTGGATCTTCGGTTTTTTGTTTCCATGGTCACAGTTCTGTCTTTTTTTTGTGCCAAGTACCCAGTTGTTTTTATACTATAGCCCTTGTAGATCGTTTTCAACTTGGTTATAGAGATCCCTCCTGTGTAGGTCTTTTCACTCAGGATTGATTTCGCTATTCGGGCGGGTCTTTTGTTTTTCCAACTGAATTTAAGCACTTTTGTTTCCACGCTGTGCCGCACCTCTTGGGGGCTTTTGATTGGGGATTGCGTATAAAATCTAACAACGCGCTTTGGTAAAATGGACATTCTTCCAACACATGTTAATTCTACCATCCATGAGCATGGGAGTTTTTCCATTCTTCTGAGTCTTCTTCATTCTTTCTTTAAGGGTTTAAAATTTTTGTTGTAGAGGTCTTTGTATCTTTGTTAGGTTTAGTTTCTCGGTATTTTATTGTTTTTGAGGGCTATTGTGAGTGGAAGGTCTCTTTGAATTCTTTCTCCATTTGCTTGTTCTTGGCGTAAAGAAAGGCCATTGATTTTTATAGGTTAATTTATATCCTGCCACTTCGCTGAAGCTTTAATCGTTTCTAGAGTTTTCTGGTGGGTTTTTGCATCCCTTAAGTAAACAATCATATCCCATCAGCAAATAGGGATAGTTTTGACTTCCTCCTTTCCAATTAGTACTCCTTTAATATCCTTTTTCTTGCCTTATTGCTTAGCAAGTGTTTCAAGCACTATGTTGAAGAGAGTGGTGATGTGATTGATAGGGGGCCGCCTTGCCGGGTTCCTACCTTTAAAGGGAATGTTTCTGTCATTCTCCCCATCTAGGATTATATTTGCTGTAGGGTTTCTTGTATATGTGCTTTGATTACATGAGGGAATATGATCCCTCCAATCCCTTCCTTCTGGACTTTACAGCATGACGGGATGCTGGATTTTTTTTTTTTCGTCGCTTTTTCGCATCAATCGAGATGATCTGTGGTTTTTGTCTTTTTGATCCATTTATGTGTTATGATTTTTATTGTTTACTATGTTTGAACCATCCCTGCATCTCTGGTATGAATCCAATTGGTCATGATGGATTATTCTTTTGATTGGGTCTGTATGCGATCTTGCCAGTATTCTGTAGAATTTTATCATCTGTGTTCATGAGATGAGATGTCATAATATCTTCCCTTTCTTGTGGGTTCCTTTACCTGGTTTTGTAAAGCGTGATGCTGGGCTTCGTAGAAGGAACTTTGGGAGTATTTCCCTGATTATCTTCTAAAGTTATGAAGTAATGGTTGTAGACCTCTTTTTGAACTGTTTTATAGAATTCTGCTGGGAAACTGTCTGGGCCTGGGCTTTTTTAGTTGGGCGGCTTCTTACTACATACTATATTTCTTCATATGTGTATGGGTTCGTGACAGCTGCTGGTCTCTTCTCGGCCAAGCTTTGGTGATTCCGTACTAGGATTGCAAGATATTCATCCATTCTTCTAGATTTTAAAACTTGGTAGAATATAGGTTCTTGTACTATTCCCATATAATTTTCTTGATCTTTTCCTGTCCGTTTGTGATATGTGCCTTTTCATCTATCCGATTGTATGATTGAGTTGTTTCCTTCTTTTCTTTTGTTAACTGGGCTTAGAGGTTCTGTGTATCCTGTTTATTCTTTCAACGAACCAACTTTGGCTCATTGATTTTTTAATGTTTTCTTTTGTTTCTATTTATTGATTTCTGCTCTGATTTTTGTTATTGTTCTTCTCTGTTGTTGCGTAGGGGTTCATCTGTTCGTTGCCTTCAAGGCTTTTAGCTGTTTACACTTTGTCGTCTGTTAGATCATTCACTGTGGTCCTCTTTCTGTTTTTTCTATGTAGGCACCTAGGGCTATAAATTTTCCTCTTAGGACTGCTTTTTTTTTTTTTTTTTTTTTTTTGTTTTTTTTTGTTGTGTTGTATTGTGTCATTGTCATTCAGTTTCCAGGAATGTTTCTATTTATTTCTTTATCTTTCCTTGGAACCCATTATTATTCAAGTGTTTGTTGTTTAGTCTCCCTGTGTTCTTGTATGGCAGGAGGCTTGTCCTGGTGTTGATGCTGAACTTCATTGCTCTGTGGTCTGAAAAGGATGCATTGAAATTATTTCTAATTATTTTGTATTTGTAGAGGTCTTTTCTTTGTCCCAGGAGGGGGTTCTGACTTGCGAGAATTTCCGTGGGGCGTTCTGAGTAGAACGTGTATCTCTTGTATTAGGATGACTTGTTTCTGTTTAGGAGGTTCTACTGATGGTCCATTTGGTGTATCATAACGTTCAGTTCCAAAGTCTCTCTGTTTATATTTTTGTCCTGTTTGACCTATCCAAAGGACTCAGTGGGTATAGAAGTCCCCTACTAATAGTGTGTGGTTGTGCTTAGTCTGTTGTACTTTGGTCACCTGGAGGGAATTGTTTTTATAAAGTTTTTTGCACCAGAATTTGGGGCATTTATATTTATAATTGTGAAATATTCTTCTGGCTGGATTGTTCTTTGATGACATTGTAATTGTAATGTGCCTTTTCTTTGTCTCTGTGATTCTTGTTACTTGAAGGCTATTTTATCCGACACTTATTAATATATCAACACCTGCTTTCTTTTTGGTACCATTGCTTGGAATATTTTTTCTCCCCTTCACTTTAAGGTGGTGCCTGTCCTGAAGGTAAGATGTGTTTCTTGTAGATAGCATATCGATGGAGTCTGTTTCCTAATACAATCTACCAGTCTATGTCTTATGATTTAGAGTTTAGTCCCTTAATACTTTAAGGTTATGACTGATAGGTTTGCTTTCTTTTGCCTTCTTATCCATTTGCGGTTTGAGTTTGTTTTCTACTTCTCAGTTATGCTTTTATTTGATTTCCCTTCTAGGGCCTGGGGTTGGTTGCTCCTTTCTTCTGTTCTTTGAATTGGCTTCAAGTATTCTCGAAAGGGTTGGTTTCCGGACCTTTTATTCTTCCAAGTTTGTTATGTCATGGATAGGATTTTCCTCTCTCCTTACACTATGATTGACATTTTGCTGGGTTATCGTAACCTGGGCTGGCATCCATTGTCCCTCAACACTGGGAATAAATGCTGTTTTGCTCCAGGTTCTTCCTGCCTTCATCGTTTGCCATGAGCAGTCCGTTGTTATTCTGATAGGTTTCCCTCTTTTATAGGTCACTTGTTGTTTTCTCTTGTCGCTTAAGAATTTTTCTTTGTTTTGGGTGTTCTAGCATTTTAACTATGATGTGGAGTGGAGAATTTCTGTTCTGATCTTGTATGTTGTTTGGAGTTCTGTGTGCTTTTGTTTGTATTGTTTGTCCTTTTTAGTTTTGGGGAAAGTTTTCATCTATTATTCTGTTGAATGATTCTGATCAATACCTTCTCTTGGGATTCTTCTCTCTCCTCTATTCCTATGATGCGGAGGTTTAATCTTTCATAGTGTCCATCACAGATCCTGGTTGTTCTGTTTTTGTGTATTTTACATTTTTCATAATATTTCCCTGAGGTTTTTTAGTTGTTCTTTGTTCTCCTCCAGGTCTGATATTCTTTGTTCTGCTTCCCTCCATTCTGCTCTGAGGCTTTTTCCACTCCTTTTCTCTTGACTGGTAGAGTGTTTGTTATTTCCTTTTCCTTTCCTCTTATGATTTCTCTTAAGTGTTTCCTCTTTCTTTTTTGGAGTTCTTTCGATTTCTTTTTGTAGCTTCTTTTTGTTTGCTGGCGTTGGTTTTCTTTTCCTTTTCGAGCATGCGTCGCTCCTTTTTCAGTTGTTTCTACTTCCTTCAGGAACTTGTCATTCTCTCTCCTCTCCTTTGGTCACCTCATTTTCTTTTATTAGTTCTTTAATTTGTTTTTTATGATCTGTAGTCTTTAAGTATTTCCCCAATATTGGTGTTTGATGTCTTATGTCGCTGCTTTAGGGTCATCCCGGAGGTGATCACTGCAGGGAGTGTCTCCATAGGGTTGATACACACTTCGGCGTGGGATTATCCTGCACCTTTCCATTGTAGTTTCTTCTTCGTGATCTTGGCATATGGGCTTCCCCTTCCCTGTATTCCGATGTGGGTCCTTAAATGTCTTTTACTGTGTTGAAGGCGTGCTTTGGTTGCCTCCTTCAAATGCCTTATTCGTAATCTCCAGTTGTGGTTAGGTGGGGGGCTCTCAGCCCGCGCCCCGGCACCGGCCGCTGGGCTCAAGAGATAGAGATCTCAAATCTCAAGAGTCACACAAGCGTGCCTTTAATACCGGCTGGGAGGATAACTCCGCCCCCACAGCCACTATATCTAATCAAGCCAAAGACCACACCTTTAATCCCAGCTGGGAGGATAACTCCAACCTCACAGCCACAAAGGCCAATCAAACAAAGACAGCAGGACCAAAGGATCAACAATCAGCTCGCCAAGACACCCAGTTCCTGCCTGTCTCCCCCTCTTCCTGCCGCTGGGCTCAGGAGATCTCCTAGTCTTTTTTTTTTTTTTGAATAAGAGGCATATTGATGAAATAGCCTTAGACTGGTATTTAAGCTGTTTTGTAGCAATGATGAGATTGGTTAGCATTTGTGGGACCTTTAGTGTCAGATTCTGTGCTAAATATACAACAAAGACTTTTCATTTTATCTTTAAAACATGTCTACAAGGTAGTACCATTAGTACTTAAAGCATAGATGAGGAAACTGAAGCACACAGAGAGCGTGACATATCATGATTGCCTTCAGTTGTTAACTTGATACATCTGGAAAGAGAACCTCAACTGGGCAATTTATTGGATTGGCCAGTGGGCATGTCTTCGAGGCATTTTCTTGATAAGTGATACGGGAGGGTCCAGGCCACTGTGGGTTGTGCCACCTCTGGACAGGTGGTCCTTGGTTGTATAAGGAAACAGGCTGAGCACAGGCCAGAGGAGCAAGCCAGTAAGCAGTGTTCTGTGGTCTGTGCTTCAGTTCCTGCCTCCAGGTATGTGCTCTGAGTTCCTGTCCTGACATCCCTCAGTGATGGATTGTGCCTTGGAAGTGCAAGGTGAAATAAACCTTTTCCTTCCCTTAGTTGTTTTTGGTTAGAGTGTTTTATCAAAGTGATGGGAAGAAAAGTAAAACAATTAATTTGCCCAAGGTTATAATTAAGCTTGTAACCAGAAAGTGTTGCATAACTGTAAACAGGACAGCAACTTGCATGGGACCTGTGGACAGCTATCTAGAGTTTGTCCTTTCTCACATCAACCACAGAGTCTAAATCTTGTCCCCTGTGCTGGATAGCTTTAGTGTCAACTTGACATGCCTGGGTTGAGG
This sequence comes from Rhizomys pruinosus, assembly GCA_009823505.1. NCBI lineage: Eukaryota > Metazoa > Chordata > Mammalia > Rodentia > Spalacidae > Rhizomys > Rhizomys pruinosus. Next base: position 5,212,341 of record VZQC01005680.1, on the reverse strand, counting down.
GAGCCTCAACTGGGGAACTGGCTCCATTGGATTGGCCTGTGGCCATATCTGTGGAGTATTGTCTTGATGGTCGAACAGTGTGGAAGGGCCCAGCCCACAGTGAGTGGTGCCACCTGGGCAGGTAGTTATGTATGGTATAAGAAGGCAGGCTGGGCATGAGCCAGAGCGAGCAAGCCGGTGAATATGGCCTGTGCTTCAGCTCCTGCCTCCAGGTTCCTGCCCTGAGTTCCTGTCTTGGGCTCCCTAAGTGATGAACTATGGCCCAGGAGATGTAAGTTGAATAAACCCTTTCCTCCCCAAGTTGGTGTTGGTCAGAGTGTTTTGTCACAGCAATGGAAGACAAACTAGGACATCCCCCTTTCTTACCAGTTTGTGTCTCTGTGCCTTGGTACATCCTACTGCCTCTGACCATCAAACTAAAGGATCACTTTTATGTTTTAGATTTCCAACAAAGTTGGCTGGGCTTAGAATAAGCAGAAGCCATTCTTTTATGAAGCCCAGTGATCTTGGAAAACGAACATCCTCCTCCCTTCCCAGGCCCAAAGGAACACACAAATCTGGATTTTGTATACCATATACCTTCCTAATCCCGCTAAACATTCTTGTTATTGCTTCTATTGTTAAGCACTATATTCGCTACTATCCTCATCATTGTGATCAATACTTGACAAGAAGCAACATAGGGACAGAGGATTTCTTCTGGCCCACAGTTTGAAGGGATACAGTCCATAGTGGTGGCCAGTGGCTCTGTCCTGGCAGGAATAGGAAATGGCTTGCTCTTGGTAGGCCAGAAAGTTGAGAGGCTTGGGCTGGAAGTGAAGGTGAGCTATAGCCCTAAAGGTCTGTCACTCATTATCCACTCCCCTAGCTAAGCTCCATCTCCTAAGTGTTCCATACTTTCTCAAAATAGCACCATCAACTGGGGTCCAAGTGTTAAAACATACACGCTTGTGGGGGAACATTTTATATTCAAACTGTAACAAGCATCTTATTACTTTTTGTCTTAACTATTGTTCTATCTTTCTCAGCCCACGTCTCCCCACGCCAGTATCTACCATACCAGCATATTTATTGCCTGCCTACCCTGTGTGAGTTGCTCTGCTATGAAAGAGTTTTTCATACATTCAGTGAAAACATTATGAATGAGGGACTATTAACATCCCCATTAACAAGTGAAGGAGGTGATGCTTGGGGTGGTGACAAGACCTACCCAATGTTACTCAACTAGGTAGGGGTGGCAGATCTGGAAATGGAATGCAGTTCTCCTTGCTCCAGGTCTAATGATATTGTTGTTACTTTTTGTTGCAGAATCCTCCATGTGGTAGCCTGAATAAAGATTCCCACTGATGACTATGCTATTTTTGTCATGTATATAATTCTGGGAATTGAAGTCAGGGCCTGGTACAAGCTAGGTAAGTGCTTGATTGCTAGACTGCATCACCAGCCCTTGATTTTTTGAGGCCAGGTCTCACTATGTAGCTCAGGCTAGCCTCAAACTAATGAGGTGTGTGTCAACATACTTGGCTGGTGTCCATGTTCTAATCCCTAGAATCTAGAAATTTTTTTTGGTCTTTTCAAGACAGGGTCTCCCTGTAGCCCCAGCTGTCCTGGAACTCGCCTTGTAGACCAGGCTGACCTTGAACTCACAAAGATCCCCCTGTCTCTGCCTCCCAAGTGCTAGGATTAAAGGCGTGCACCATCACGCCCGGCCACAGACTGCTTTTAAAGTACTAAAAGCCAGATTAGTTCAGAAAAAATTCTTCAATAGAAATAATGTAACATTCAATCCACCAAGGGTCAATAAATTGTTACCATTGATTATTATAAAGGAAACAATTCATTTAAAGTTTTTTTCTAAGTAAATGTTTTCTTTTTAGTTTAGGGACAAGGGACATACTTGGCAAATCATACTCCAAACAATAGAAGCAATGATGTTATATGAGCTTACAGGTGGAAAAAAAACCTCATTTTAGAAAGGGAAAAATATTAGAAAATTGTTCAAATAAAGATGGAAGAAACTTCTTTTAAAAAAACTGACATCAGTTATTGGTTGAATTTTAGTAGTAATGGTAACTTTAATGAATAAAGGTTATGTATAATACATAGAGAAATCAGATGACACCTAGATCTTCAGGGTCACTGAAACACCCTTTACTTTTTTTCCTGGTATTTATACTATTTTGTAAAGTATGAAATGTTTTATCCTGCCAGAGCTGGAGATCATACAGAAGGTCTTGAGAATGCAAGCAGTCACGACTACTACAGACCTCTATCATGAGCCCTGAAATGCTAGATTTAATGCCAATCATATTCAAGAAAGTAAAATGTTAGTTTTTTAAGGTTGTTTTTTTCTAGAGAACTTGGTAAGAAAAAGAATGAGATAAAGAAGTGAAACTGGGTATAATAGTCTTGTTTTTCTAAGAAATGTAGTTTTTATGTATGTCCAAGTTTAGAGGCCCTAAAATTTAAAGGCAGGTTCTATCATGGGAGGTCATAAAAGCCAACAGCCACCTGTTAATACTGGGGGTCAAAGATGGCTGCCAAGGTATTTTGTGTTAATGAAAAGTGAAGGAGGGAGGATTTGCTCTACATGCTAAAAAAAAAAAAAATACCATTTTCCCACAACAAACTCTAAATTTGATTACATTCTGGACAAAGTGGATGAGACCAGAGGGAAATACCTAATAAGGCATCAGTATTCTCTGAAATATGTCTGTCAACTTTGAGTCAGTAAAAATGACTTCCCAACAGAAGTGCATGGCAGCTATGAATGGAATAGCGGCAAATGCACACCAATACTGCTCCCAAAACGAACTGCTAGATCCCTCTTACATTAACTTCTACCAGTGGAGAAGTATGTGGGAGGCCTAGCTATGACAGAGATGCTCAGGACTCCAAAGCAGCAGCAACATAAACATAGCAGTAAAGCTTTGGCTTACAATTTAAAAGCAAGAGGAAAAGTAAAAACTGGTACAAGATGTCCCTTGAAAGAGGTATGTGGGACTGACCCTCTGAATGCCATTAGAGTTTCTCCCGCTTTTAGGTTCATAGATGTCTTCTTTATTACCTTGGAGTAATAGCATTCTTTTATGGTTAAGTTGCATAGAGAACAAGAAAACTATTTTAAGAAACAGGTCATATAACCTGTCTACCCGGTAATAAGAAAAGTTATATCAAATTAAAATAGCTTTGTGAAAGAAAAAAAAAAAAAAAAAAAAAAGCCTGGCATGGATACACTTGCTTGTAATCTCAGCACTGGGAAGGTAGAGGTAGAAGATTCCTCGGGATTGCTAGACAGCCAAGTTAGCCAAATTCACAAGCTTGAGGTTCAGTGAGAGATCATGTCTAAAAAATAATAGACAGTGATGAAGGAAGCTACTTGACATCAACTTCTGGTATCCACACACACATGCATATACATGGACATACATATATACACTAATATACCACATACATACAAATACAAAATAAATAGATACTAAGACCAATAATAAAGTAAAAATACATAGATACCAAGAACAAAAAAAAGAAAAAAACTGGAAAAATGCATTTGTCATTTTAAGACATTAACTTTGTGATAAATTGTTACAGCAGTAATAGAAAACCAAGACACAAGGTTAAAAGATTAACAGGAAAAAGTGGGTCATGATTCTATTGCTTCTTGGTAGTGACAACTGGCCATGAAGCATAAGGTTGTCATACTACAAAGGTGCCTACTTGTTGGGAAATACCAGCTCTGCTGGCCTGAGGCACTGAGATGCCAGGGACCAGAAGACCCACCAGAGGGCACTATACACGAGTAAAGCAGTATAGGAAGGGCGTCTTTTTTTTTTTTTAATGCTTTTATTGATGTTTTGTGTATTTCAGATATCATTTCTCAGTTCAATTTAGACATATTCCCCTTTCCCTTCCCCCAACCCCAACCCAGATCATGCACTCTGCCATAACTGTCCTGCATCTTTCTCTCAGGGAAAAGATCCAGTTCAGCACTGGAGGATTGCTCTAACTGTGTTGCATCTTAGCTGCTGTTTTGAACATGGACCAGAGGAACTCTGGGGTCCTAGGTAGGCCAGGCTAAATATTTTTGGCTTCTTACTTAGTATCTGCAGTTTTTTTAATGTGTGTATATGTATATATGTGTGTGTGTGTGTGTGTGTGTGTGTGTCTTAGGCTCCATAAGAAGCCAAGTGTGGCTTATCCTGACTACTGTTCCAGAACTTCACTTCTAGGGGCCTGCATGTGCTTCCAGGCTCTAGTGAGGCTTCTCCTCTACTACCATTCCTGATAAAAACAAACAACAAAAACAACACCCACAACCCAAGACTCAAGGAACAGAAGAGGGGGTGGGAAGATCGTAAGAGCTAGAGGACTAGGAGGACTGCTGCCAAATAGTGTTTTCTGGACATGACAGGGATATCGCATCCATGAACTGTTAATAGCTATGGTTGCCTGCATAAGACCTGCACAAGATCACAGCAGTCAACATTCCAGTAGAGATGGGGGAAGGGCTCACAAGGCCCCACCCCTAGTCGAGCAGCCACAGGCAGTCAAGGCTGCTGAGGGAACAAGAGTCAGTTTTCTTCAAGGACAAGCCCCATGTCAGGTTGTCCATGCCCAGTGGTCAGCCCTAAACCCACATACATAAGGGTAATGCTTTTTTTTTTTAATTTTTTTATGTGTATGAGTATACTGTCTGCATGTAGGTTGGTGCACCCATGTCGTGCAATGCCGTGGAGGTCAGAAGAGGGCATCAGATTCCCCTGGAACTGGAGTTCAAGACGGTTCTTAGCCGCCATGTGGATGCTGGGAATCAAACCCGGGTCCTCTGCAAGAGTAGTTGATGCTCTTAACCGCTGAGCCATCTCTCCAGCCCTTTGTAATGCTAATTGGAGTCAGTAGGCTTTGTGGGTGTGTGTTTGTGTTTGTGTGTGTGTGTGTGTGTGTGTGTGTGTGTGTGTGAAGAAGTGGACATGTATTTGAGAAGGGGATGTGGAAGAAGACATGCAAGGAGTTGTAGGGGGTGGACTTGCACACAAATGTATGCCCCCCTCACAGATGTGAATACACATATATAACACATACATGTATACACGCTATTGGTTGCTTACTAGAACTGGAGGGTAAGTGCCTATTGCTGAAGACACCATACTTTTTACTTTGATCAACACCTTCCTTTTACAAAAATAGCAAAACTACACCACACTTTGTAGCCATGTAGCCTGCTTCGCTTTTCCTTTATTGGTTATTAACACTTACACGTTTATTTTCATTCTTCCCCAATGAGAATATAAGACCCATGAAGACAGGAACTTTGCTGGATTTGTTCAGTGCTGTAACCCCATCATCTAGAATGGTACTTGGTGTTTAATAGCTGCTCACTTAAATGTTTGCTAAATGGATGAATAAAAGACAAAAAAAAATTCCATGAATACTCTGTCAAGATAACATGGCAATAAAATGTGCTATTTTTATTTTTATTTATTTTTTTAAAATTTTATTTATTTTCTATGTGTATGAATGTACTGTCTGCATGTAGGTTTGTGCACCCGTGTCATGAAATGCCACGGGGGTCAGAAGAGGGCGTCGGTTTCCCCTGGAACTGGAGTTCTCCTGGAATTGGAGTTACAGACGGTTCTCAGCCACCATGTGGGTGCTGGGGATCGAACCCGGGTCCTCTGCAAGAGCAGTCGGTGCTCTTAACCGCTAGGCTATCTCTCCAGCCCCCCAAAATGTGCTATTTTTAAAGTTTATTTATTTTTATACATTTTTTTATCAAATCTAGACCCATGTCCCCCACCCTATCCCCCCACCCCACCAGAGCTCATGCATTCTGCCAAACATGCTTTTCATCTCTTTCTCAGTCTTTCTCAATATTCTCCATGTGGAAGTTGACTGTTTTGAGCAGAAGTTCACTGTTTCAGTCAGTTCTTTGATGCAGTCCTTTCTGTTGTTGTTGTTGAAAAATGTGCTATTAAGGTAAAACATTCTAACGGTATAGACAGGGACAAAGGGAGAACAATGTCATCTACCTTCATATACCCTTTCCCAAGGGTATTGTTTGTACTTTTCAGCTTCATATTTGAATAAGTGTACTTCATATGTACTACTTGTGCATTAAGATGTTTGAGGTGCTGAGGGTGTATAAGGGCAGAGAATTTACCTTTTAGGATCTCACAGGTTTTCTTGGGGGAAAACATAAAAGAGTTTTGAAGAACTGCAGAATTCTGAAGTAGGAGCCATCACAGGGGACTGGCAGGCCTCCAGGAAGGTTCTTGTAGGAGAAAAGACTAGATAGAGGTTTGGAGTCTGGGCGAGTTTTAGAGAGAGGATGTTGGCACAGGACATGTGGCTTTCTCAGCTGAAGTCTAGTTTGTGTAATGATCTGGGACTGAAGAAAATGTAGGAAAGTGGAGAGTGGTGTGAGGGAGGAGAGGAAAATGAGAGGATCAGGATTAGGGCAGTTACAAATGGTAGTGAAAGTTCCGGGGATATGTGACAATCTCTTTTTTTTTTTTTTTTTTGGTCTTTTATGAGACAGGGTCTCCCTGTAGCTCCGGCTGTCCTGGAACTCACTATTGTAGACCAGGCTGGCCTTGAACTCACAAAGATCCACCTGCCTCTGCCCCCCAAGTGCTAGGATTAAAGGCATGCGCCCCCATGCCTGGCCGACAATCTCTTAATAGAACTGTGACTTAAGGGATGCATTTTATAGACACTGCAATAGGCCTTGGTCATTAGATGGGTATTTCTGAGGTGAAGAATAACAAGTTTTGAATAATGTCACCCATGGATTTGAACCTGGGAAATCAGAAAAATGGTGATTTCTAAATAGGGAAATCAGGAAGGGGGATTGTTTTGGCGTGTGGTGTGTTGCTAAAAAGAGGACATTGAGGGGCTGGAGAGATGGCCTAGTGTTTAAGAGCACCGACTGCTCTTGCAGAGGACCGGTGTTCGATCCCCAGCACCCACATGGCAGCTGAGAACCATCTTTGGCTCCAGTTCCAGGGGAATTTTTTTTTCAGGTTCCAGGGGAATTTGACGCCCTCTTCTGACCTCCATGGCATTGCATGATACAGGTGCACAAACCTACATGCAGACAGTACATTCATACACATAAAAAATAAATAAACAAAAAAAGACATTGAGTAGACAAATTGTTCAGCATTTCCTTGAATATGGGGATTGCCTCTGACTTCCTTAGTAGTGCCCACAGAAGCTAGAACTACATGCTACATACATAACTGCTAATTGAATGTTATTACTGGAGCTCACTCATAGCTACCCTGCTACATGCTACATACATAACTGCTAATTGAATGTTATTAGTGGAGATCACTCATAGCTACGTTGGATTGCAAATGCTGTTCCTCCTTTCAAATGTGACATTCAGAGGGCCTTATCCTTTTCCATTCAGACTCACAGATATTTCTGGACATCATTATCTATCAATTCAAACTAAGTCCAAACACATCCACGATGAATCTGATTTCTTTGCTTCTTTACTTCATGCTCTTCTAAGGTGATCAAATGCTCAGGTTTATGCTGGGTTTGCCATTTATAGGACTGAAATAGGGAATCTTAGGAAATCCTCAGTTCCAGTCAAATTGAGAAGGCCTTCAGCTCTCCCAGCTTCAGAACAACTCTGCTCATGTAGGTGTGGCAGCAGGTAGAGGGACTTTAGGACAGATTGTGCCACATGAGACCCTGTCTCTGACATCAAAAAATAAAAAAAACACAAAAAACAAAAAAGCACCTCTGCTGAGCCCAAATATTGGATGTTAATATGCTTCTTGTATTCTTAATCTAAATGGCCCTTCCATTTGGTTGATCTCATTTTCTTCTCAGAAGGAATCTCCATCGTCCTTCTGAATGCAGATGACTGAGCCCCAGGTGTAGCCTTAACTCTGTTATTTGTTGTTTGAAATCAGCAAGATAATTCTGCATGCTGGCATACCAGTTTGAAAGTGGCTACTTCAGCCCTACCAACAAAACAACCTGAGATTCCTAGGAACAGATAAAAACCCAATGCAATCTGTCACTGTTTAGTTTTCACTGGCAAGATTATTCTACAAAGTTAATGAATAGCTGGGTTGGAGTGAGGAAGTCAAAGACAGTCCCCACATTCACGTAAGATTAAATGAGGAGAAACTGTCTTTGGTGGGCAGCTTTTGGTTTTTGTCAGGACATTGGTTATAGGTTGAGTCACTTGATGGTACAGGTATCATCATCTTCAAACTGCTTTTTTTCCCTACCCCCCTCTTTTTTTTTGTCTTTTTGAGACAGGGTCTCCCTGTAGCCCCAGCTTTCCCAGAACTCACTCTGTAGACCAGGCTGACCTTGAATTCACAGAGATCCACCTGCCTCTGCTTCCCAAGTGCTAGGATCAAAGGTGTTTGCCACCACACCAGCCTCAAACTGCTTTTTTTAAGAGCCTCATACCTGGTACTCTGAATAAGTCCTACACAGGGAACTACCCATCTCTGGACTTTAAATTTTAGACACATTCAAAAGGGAACAACATAAGTATCTGCTTAATATATGTAAATATATATATATATATATATA
>VZQC01005680.1:5180805-5193060 GCA_009823505.1 Rhizomys pruinosus | reverse complement strand
TTTTCGAGACAGGGTCTCCCTGTAGCCCCAGCTGTCCTGGAACTCACTCTGTAGACCAGGCTGGCTTTGAACTCACAAAGATCCGCCTGCCTCTGCCTCCCGAGTGCTAGGATTAAAGGCGTGCGCCACCACGCCCGGCTTAGAGTGTACTTTTAAAGAAACACTTTTAAATTGTTCTGTTTCTTTATCCTTCTCATAAAAATTTTGGGCATTATTTTTCATGGTTTGCTGTTAGAAATTATTTTGGACATTGCAGTGTATAAGTTTTTGTACACATCCTTAATAGATTTCTGCAGCAAAGGAGAAATAGGGATACTAGATATTACACATACTAGGTAAATATTCCGTGACTGAATTCTTATCAGAGGTATCCAACTCTAGGGTGTGTGTGGGGGATGTGTTTTTATTAGGATTATGTTAAATTTCTATATTAGCTTGATGGAAGATTTTAACATATTGAGTCATCCCATCTGAGAACAAAGGATATCTAATATTTGTTTGAATTCATGCTTGTGTCTTTTAGGAATTTAAAAAAGTTTTCTTCATATAGGCTTTGTACATTGTTTGGTATTAGGTGCCTTTTTTTCTTTTTTCTTTTTTTTTTTTTTTTTTGAGACAGGATCCCCCTATAGACCCAGCTCACCCAGCACTTGCTATGTAGACCAAGCTGGGCTTGAACTCACAGATATCTGCCTGCCTCTGCCTCCTGAGTGCTGGGATTAAAGGTGTGCATCACTACACCTGGCTGTTGGATATACTTCTCTTTCATCTCTTTTTGTTGGTTTTGTGCAGTCTCACTATGTAGCGTCTTCTGGCCTGGAATTCACTATGTAGACATTTCAGGCTGCCCTCAGTCTGGGAGAAATCCACCTGCCTCTGGCTCCCAAGTGCTGGGATTGGGTTCCTATGCTCATCTTTTTTGTTTCAATATTTTTCATTTAAAAATATTTATTTTTTTATGTTGTTTGTGTGAGTGTCTTGGTTGCATGTATGTAAGTGGCCCTGTGTTGTGCAATGGATGGTCAGAAGATGTCAGATTCCCCTGGAACTGGAATTATGGATGGTTGTTAGCCTCCATGTGGGTGCTGGGAATAAAACCCAGGTTCTTTGCAAGAGCAGTCGGTGCTCTTAACCATTGAGTCAACTCTGTAGCCCCTATTTTTATTTTTAAATGTATCAGTGTATTGCTTGTATGTATATAAGTGCACCTGTGCTGTTGCATGTCAGTGGAATTCAGAAGAGGGCGTTACCCTGGAACTGGAGTTATGGACAGTTGTTACCCACCTTGTGGGTCCCAGGAGCCAAATCTGAGTCCTCTGTAAGAGCAGCCAGTGCTCTTAACTGCTGAGCACCATTCTAGCCCCTGTTTTTATAGAGGAAATTTCCCTTACATTATATATTATCTTCTGATTAATGTTTGTATGTAAAGGTGCGAACGATTTATTTATTTATTTATTTTTAGTCTTTTTGAGACAGGATCTCCCTGTAGACCCAGCTGGCCTGGATCTCAGAGATCGCCTGCCTTTGCCTCCTGAATGCTGGGATTAAAGGCATGTGCCACCGATTTTAGCTCCACGCTGTTATTTTCCTGAATTGTTATACTGTTTGTTTTTGTTGTTGTTTATCATTGATGCTATTTAGTTTTCTGTATATACTATTATATGTAATCTTCCAATAGAGGTAGTCTTACATTTCCATTTCTTATTTTTGTTTTATCTCATTGCTATGGTCTCTATTATATTGTTAAATAGTTCCCAACCTTAGTGGAACTACAGGTTCTATTTTGCATTGAGTAATAAATAGATTAGATTTTAGCTGGGCATGGTGGTACACGCCTTTAATCCCAGCACTCAGGAAGGCAGAGGCAGGCGGATATCTGTGAGTTCAAGGCCAGCCTGGTCTAAAAGGAGAGCTCCAGGTCAGCTGGGACTAAAGGGAGACACTGTTTCAAAAAGACCAAAAGAAAAAAAAAATAGATTAGATTTTGGATTGGGGTGTATGCATGTGATCATATAGCATACAAACAGTTCCCATTTTATTTTATGATTTCATTTTCTTTTTATAAGTCTTACCTGGAATTTATCTTTTATAAGAAGTAAGGTAGACTTTTAAATTTTGTATTCAGTTTCTGCTTTGATCTTTATTAAAGCCTATCTTCATTAGATTTACTTTCATAGTTAATTCTTTTTATTTTTTTATTTTTTATTTATTTATTTTTTAATTTTTTAAATTAATTTTATTTATTTCTGTATGCATATGAATGTACTGCCTGCATGCAAGTTTGCGCATCTGTGTTGTGCAATGCCGCGGAGGTCAGAAGAGGGTGTTGGATTCCCCTGGAACTGGAGTTCTCCTGGAATTGGAGTTTCAGACGGTTCTCAGCCGCCATGTGGGTGCTGGGGATCGAACCCGGGGTCCTCTGCAAGAGCGGTCGGCGCTCTTAATCGCTAGGCCATCTCTCCAGCCCCATAGTTAATTCTTTTTAAAAAAAATAAAATAAATTTGCCGGGCTTGGTGGCTCATGCTTTTAATCCTAGCACTCAGGAGGCAGAGGCAGGTGGATCTTTGTGAGTTCAAGGCCAGCCTGGTCTACAGAGCGAGTACGGGACAGCTGGGGCTACAGGGAGACCCTGTCTTGAAAAAGATGAAAAAAAATTCTTTTAAGGTTACAGATTTTTCTGAGTATAGCTAGCTTAACCACATCCTATAAATTTATATGTATTTTTCTTTTTCCTTCTTTGTAAATTAGTATGCCCTTGGTACTTTTTAATTCTGTTTTCATTTTTCTTTCATCCATCTGTTTGTTAGCTGAGAGAAAAGTTGTAGTTAGTAGGAAGTTTTTATTTAAAATACGGTTTCCACTTTTGTAATACTGGTTGGTGAACATATACTGTTCTGATTTTTAGAGTTTTACATTTTTTTACTTAATTTTTATTTTTAAATTTTATTTTGTTGTGTGTGTGTATGAGTGTGTGTGTGTGTGTGTGTATGTGTGTATGTGTGTTGAGTTGAGTTGAGTTGATGTGTGCATCTGAGTTCAGGTGCTTGCAGAATCCAGATGGATTGGATGTCCCTATACTGGAGTTCTAGGGCTTGTCCTGTGTGGGTGCTGGGAACCAAACTTAGATCCTCCTCAAGAGCAGTACATGCTCTTAACTGCTCAGCCATCTCTTTTCAGACCCTTTAGCGTTTATTCACATTTATTTTGAGACTTTATTAATAGTCACCTTAATTTGTTTAATGAATTCTTGAAAATAATTTGTTCTTCTTATATATACAATTCAAAGATGCCTATATGTCTGCTAGTCTGGCATTAATATGATTGTCTGAAATTATTTTTATTTCTATTTCCTTTATATTATTTGATATTAATTATTATTTGATATTACTTCTGTTAACTGTGTGTTTTAAACTTAGAAATATTTATTTATTTATTTATTTATTTATTTATTTATTTATTTATTGAGACAGGGTCTCCCTTTAGTCCCAGCTGGCTTGGAGCTCACTATATAGACCAGGCTGGCCTTGAAATCACAGAGATTCACCTGCCTCTGCCTCCCAGTGCTGGGATTAAAGGCATGTGCCACCATGCTGGGCTTGAAATACATATTTAATCCTAGCACTTGGGAGGCAGAGGCAGGCGGATCTTTGTGAGTTCAAGGCCAGCCTGGTCTACAGAGCAAGTTCTGGGACAGCCTGGGGCTACAGGGAGACCTTGTCTCGAAAAAAGACAAAAAAAAAAAGAAATACATATTTAAATCTCCTGTAACTTTCTGTTTTTCTTTATATTTCTAATGGACTTTGATTAAAGATTTTGATTTCTTTCTTTTTTTTTTTTTGGCTTAAACAGCAGACATTTACTTCTCATAGTTCAGATGCTGGGAAGTCCCAAGTCAAGGCATCAGGAGACACAGTGTGCGGCCTCTAAAAATTTTTGATTTCTTAATCAGTGCATGAAATATTCATAACAAAGTTACACTTTGTTAATGCAAAATAACTTTTCCAGACTGTTTAATGCTTTAATTTTGGCTTTGCTGTATACTTGTTTGATTTTTTGATTTGTTTTGAAAAATGGTCTCACTATGTAGTACTGACTGGCCTGGAACCTGCAATGTAGACCAGGCTGGCCTTAAACTCACAGAAATCTGCCTGCTCTGCCTCCTGAGTGCTGAGATTAAAGTTGTGTGCCACCATGTTTGGAAATCTTTGTTAAGCTTTTTATTTTCAATTTTTCTCTATCAAATATTTCTGGATAATCTCTCCTATAACTGAGTCTATTATTTGAATTTTGTTTTTCATCCAGTTGTAAACTTTTAAGTGAATAATATCTTATTCTTTTATAAAATAAATAGATATGGGGAAATTGTCAACATTAATCTTGTGAGAGACAAAAAGACTGGGAAATCCAAAGGATTCTGTTTCCTGTGCTATGAAGATCAGAGGAGCACAGTTCTGGCTGTTGACAATTTAAATGGAATCAAGGTAAGTGTGCTTATGATGTAGGACTTGGCTAGACTGTTCCTGTGTATGGTTGGGCTTCATTTTCTACCTGCTTTCTACAGGTGCAGGAATAATACTGGTCAGCTGGATGGATTGTGAGGACCATAGAACTACCAAGACCCACAGGACAGAGAGACTCACTCTTAGTTCATTGGCCTGCTGGGACTTGTTTCTTTTTCCAGTGTGTTAGCAATCTGTCTTTCCAGAAGTGTGAGCACTGTTACCTCATCCAGGGGATGTTTTTCAAATACACATTCACCATCTGCTCTAGTGCATTAGGGAATGAAGAGACTAGCAAACAACTGCTGTTGGATATTGCCTTGGGCCAGGGAACTTGGGGCTTCATTGTGGCTTCATCAACTAGGATATAGCTGTGTCTTATCTGTGATTCCAGTGACTTAACACATTGAGTCCTGGGAGTTCCCTAGTTCCAAAAGTCATTGCGAGAGTGGCATTCAGAAGTCACCATCAAAGGAAATTGTTTCAATAAATGTTTCAAAATGAGAAATAGAACAGATGACAGAAGCTTCTCAGACCTAAATGTTCTAAGGAGAAATGTATTCTTTTCATCAAACAGGGAAACCAATCTCAAATTTCAGGTGATATTACCCATAGAGTAAGTTTTCTAAGTAGAGCATTAATTTTATTATAGCTCACAGCACAATAATCAGTGTGAACTCAATGTTGCAATATGGTGGGAGTAGAGAAGGGTTGGGGGCTTAAGAAAAAAGGAAATAGGGCTAAGGATGTAGCTCAGTAGTTGAGTGCTTGCCCAGCACATGTGAGGTCATAAGTTTAATTCTTAGCACTGCAACAGCAACAACAACAACAACAAAAAGATAATGTTCTTTTGAGTCCTCTTCCCAACCATTGGTCTGACTTGGCCTCCTCATTACTTCCTTGAGAAAGCAGCTGTAGCATTAAGCTAGGTTTTCTATCTCCAGTCCCCATGCTTTTCTAGGACATGTTTTATTCTTGTTAAAGGTTATGGGTATTTGTGTGTGTGTGTGTGTGTGTGTGTGTGTGTGTGTGTGTACACATTTATGTGTGTATGCATGTGTAAGTGGAGGCAGAGGACAACCTCAGGTTAGATCTCTTTCATCAGGCTCCATCTCCCTTTTTCTTTCTTTTTTCTAGAGACGGTCTCTCGCTGTCTGGAACTTACCAAATGGGCTAGGCTGATTGTCCAGGGAGTTCCAGCCATCTTCCTTTGTCTACCTCTCCAAGCTGGAATTACAAGTGTATGTCACCATGCCCAGATTTTTAAAAACGATTTTTATTGAGCTTTTGTACAGTTCATACAATAGTTCTTAGACAAATTTAGACACCTCCCTGATCCATGCCACCAACTCATGTATTTTGCCATACATGTTGTGCTGTATAACTTTAGTGTCAACTTGACACACCTGGGTTGAGGGAGCCTCAATTGGGGAATTGGCTCCATTGGATTGGCCTGTGGCCACATCTGTGGAGTATTGTCTTGATGGTTGAGCAGTGTGGAAGGGCCCAGCCCACAATGAGTGGTGCCACCCTGGGCAGGTGGTTGTGTATGGTATAAGAAGGCAGGCTGGGCATGAGCCAGCGGAGCAAGCCAGTGAACAGCATTCCTCCATGCCCTGTGCTTCAGCTCTTGCCTCCAGGTTCCTGCCCTGAGTTCCTGTCTTGGGTTCCCTAAGTGATGAACTATGACCCAGGAGATGTAAGCTGAATAAACCCTTTCCTCCCCAAGTTGGTGTTGGTCAGAGTGTTTTGTCACAGCAATGGAAGACAAACTAGTATACATGTTAAGTCCATCTGGTTAGGCATTTTACCCAGATTTTTTTTTTTTGGTCTTCTTGAGACAGGGACTCTTTGTAGCGCCACCTGGCCTGGAACGCAAAGAGATCCACCTGCCTCTGCCTCCCGAGTGCTGGAATTAAAGACGTGCACTACCACACTTGGCTTCCAGATTTTTTTTTTAATTTTATTTATTTTTGTATGTGTATGAGTGAACTGTCTGCATGTTGGTCTGTGCACCCGTGTCATGCAATGCCGCGGAGGTCAGAAGAGGGTCTCGGATTCCCCTGGAACTGGAGTTCTCCTGGAATTGGAGTTACAGATGGTTCTTAGCCGCCATGTGGGTGGTGGGGATCGAACCCATGTCCTCTGCAAGAGCAGTCGGCGCTCTGAACCGCTAGGGTATCTCTCCAGCCTGGCTTCCAGATTTTTTAAATGTGGGTTCTACATCAGGTCCTCTTCCTTACAAGGCAAGCAAGTGCTTTACCAACTGTGCTGTCCTCAGCCCTTTAGATAAGTGTGCCTTAAACCTTATATTCTCATTGTCTTCTTTGATGTGCCTTTTTTATAACTCATTGACACACAGAGAACATGGCACCCTTTGATAAACCAAGGGAGCTCTTGGTATAGTCGTCCCAGAGGTTTCACCAGCCACAGGCCCCATTTAGCTGTCTTGAGTGTTAATATCTAGATAGATGGGTTGTCACATACCAGTTGAACATATTTGCTATGGTTTCTTAATAGAAGGTAATGGATGTTGTTCAAACCTTGGTTCTCTATAGCTTGCTTCAAATAGTTCCATATGGGGGCTGACTTTGCTGAACCATTTCCTGTCTTGCTTAGATCAAGGGAAGAACTATCCGTGTGGATCACGTATCTAACTATCGGACTCCTCTGGAGTCAGAAGACATGGATGATGTGACCAGAGAGCTCCAGGAGAAGGGCTGTGGGTCTCATACACCTTTATCAGATTTACCTGAGGACTCTGAAGATGTGAAACCCATAAAAAAGCACAAAAAAGGTGAAGTATTAAGACTTAGGAGAAGATTCTGGGTAGTCTTAGCCTCTGCTTTTCTTAGCATGTGTGGATAGTTGATATTGACATGTAAAAGAGGGAGGCATGGGAATCCTTATTTCAGTGGAGAAAGAGGAAATATCTCAGGAAGAAGGGTAGTGTTGCTTCCCCAGATTGATTACTTGCAGTCCTAACCCCCAGAATTTCAGAATAGGATTGCATTTGAAGATAGGGGCTTTTAAAGAGCGAATTCTTTGTGGGGTTGTCTTGGACAACAACTTGATCTTTCAGGGGTGACAGGTGTCCAAGTTGGTTCTTGGAGACATTTTCTAGGAGGTATAACCTGTGACTGCCTCATGCTGCTGCCGGGAAATTGTTTTCATATACACATTTGCTAGCATGGGAACATTTCTTAATGCTAGCATCTCAGTGCGATGTGATGATAGGATCAGAAAACAAAGGCAGATTTTAAAGGGATTTCTTTGTGTTTTCTTTTTCTTATTGGTCATCCACACCTCACCTCTAGACAAAAAGGAAAAAAAGAAAAAAAAGAAGGAGAAAGAGAAGACTGAGCAGGAAGTCCAAGCAGAGCATCCTCCTTCCTCTTCATCTCCTAGAAGAAAGACAGGAAAGGAAAAGGATGGCTCTGGGCCTAAGAAGCACAGCAGCAAGCACTCAGAGAGAGTGCAGAAGTCGGGATCCAGAGAGGGGAGGAAGAACTACGCAGGGACCCCTGAAGTCAGGCCTTCCTACCATGGTGGGGCAGAGGACCCTGAGCAGGAGCCAAAGAATGAGAAACCCAAGCATGTGCACAAGTCCTCAAGCAGGAGGGAGGCAAGAGAGGACAAGAATAGGGATAGGGACGGGGATGGGGATAGGGATAGGGATAGGGATAGGGATAGGGATAGGGATAGGGATAGGGATGGGGATGGGGATAGGGCTAGGGATGGGGATAGGGATAGGGATAGGGCTGGAGATGGGGATGGGGATAGGGCTGGGGATGGGGATAGGGCTTGGGATGGGGATAGGGACAGGGCTAGGGATAAGGATAGAGATAGGGCTAGGGATGGGGATGGTGATAAGAATAGGGATAGGGATGGGTTTGGGGGTGGGGATGGGGATAAGGATAGGGATAGGGACAGGGACAGGGATAAGGATAGGGACAGGGACAGGGACAGGGACAGGGATAGGGATAGAGGGCGAAGCTCAGGCAAACATTCCAGTAGGCACAGTGGCCATTCTGAGGGGCAGAGTCATAGAAGTAGAAGTAGGAGTCTGGATAGATCCCATATGCATAAAAAGCACAGGTCGTTTTGGGAGTGGGAGTCCTTTCATTACAGTGACCGCAGGCATTATTGAAGTCTGTCCCAATTGCTCAGTTCTTTGAAAGTGAACTTTGTTATTTAAGTTTCAGATTTTCTTGTTATTTCTATATATAAATTTCTGGGTCCTAATTCTCTCAGTCCTTTGCATAGTAGACTTGTTGAGAAAGCTATGATTTCAACAGCCACATACCTTGTTTGTTTGTTCGTTTGTCTTCCTTCCTTCCTGCCTTCTTCCTGTCTTCTTCCTGCCTTCCTGCCTGCCTACCTGCCTGCCTGTCTTCTTTCTGCCTGCCTTCCTGCCTCCTTCCTGCCTCCTTCCTGCCTCCTTCCTGCCTCCTTCCTTTCTTCCTTTAGCATGCTCCATTGTCCCTGGGAAAATACTTGGTACTGATCAGAAATGTGTCCTAAATTTTGGTTTAATAAACTCATATGTGTATTTAAGATGAGCTTGCCAGAAAAGTGAAAATACCAGACAGTGCTAGAGGTCTTCACGGTGATGTTTAGAACCCAGTACTGTAAGGGCCTTTGCAGATGACAGAACCATGAGATCTAGATAGCTTCTAGGTAGCTTAATGTGTATGGGGTAGGGTTCTGAAGATCAGCCAGTTTCCTCTCCAGTTCCCTTGAAAACAGTTTTTGAATGTGCTTTCGTTTTAATTTTGTTTTTGCCATACCATCAATGAAAGCCAGGTCTTTGTACATGTGAAGTGAGTGTTCTGTCACTCAGCTACATCACAGTTCCCTTCATACTGTGTTTGGTTTGGGGGGGGTTTACATAAGCCTCTGTATTTTTTCTTGGTAAGTTTGTTTGTATTGAGATACAATAAAATGAACTTTTAAATTAAATTATTCAGTGGCATTTGGTATATTCACAGTATCGGACTGATACCACTTTCATGTGGTTCTAAATCATTTACATCATTTCCCAATTAAGCAATGATTCCTGTCCCTCCTCTTGCTTATCCCTGGCAACCACAAATAGGCTTTCTGTTTTTATGGCTTTATTTAGTGCTGTGACAAAATGCTGACAGAAGCAGCTTAAGGACGGGAAGAAGGACTTCTTTTCTTTTGTGTATATGTGTGGGGGCAGAGGCCGGTGGTCAACTTCAATGTCTTTATCACTTTCTACCTTGTCTCTCACTGCACCTAGAGTGTGCTACTTTCAGTTGGACTAGCTTGGCTGGCCAGGGAATCCCTGGGATCTGCCTATCTCTTCCTGCTAGGGCTAGGGATTTGACCTCAGGTCTTTCATGTTTGTGCAGGAAGCATTTTACCTACTGAGGTGTTTTCCCTGCCCTTTATCTTACAGTTGGAGGGGTGCCATCCATCATGATGGGGAGGACATGCAGTATTTTATGTGGTCATGTGGTCTACTCAGGTCAGAAACTAGAGATGAATACAGGTGCTTAGCTTGTTCTCATTTTTGCTGTTTATTCAGCTCGGGTTTCTAGCTCATGGTGTGGTACCACCCACATTCATGGTGGGTCTTGCTTCACCCAAACCTCTCTGGAGTTTTCCTCACAGGTACACCCAGAGGTGTGTCTTCTAAGTTGACAATGAAGATCACCTATCACACTTAATTTGGGGATTTCATTTAAGTGAAATTATACAAGAGTGGCCTTTTGTGTCCAGCTTCTGTAATCTAGTGTGATTTCAAGGTTCACATTGTAGCATGTTACCAGTAATTTTCCTTTTATAGCTGTACAGTAATGGATGGATACGTTTTTTTTTTTTTGGACATTTGGCTGTTTTGTACCATTTGGTTAGCATACTTTTTTGTGTCTGTGATGGTTAATCCTGGGTGTCAACTTGACTGGACTAAGGAACAAATAAGAGAAAAGGGTCTTCTGATTGGACCACCTCAACCCGGATGGCCCACCCCAAATGTGGGTGTTACCTTCTGCCGGCAGGCAGTATTTAAGGCCACGGCAGCGGGAGCTGGTCCCTTTTCCTTCTTCCTGCGGCTTGCCTCTCTCTCATCTGGTGAGTTTGCCTTGCTGCTGTGATCAACCTTTCGGATCCCAGCGTGTACCGAGACTGGCAGATCTCCTGGAATCCATTCGGGCCTTCAGCACTAGACTGGGACTCCTGAGACATCCAGCCTTGCGGACTGAGCAGTTCCCTGGATTCCCGGCCTCTCCAGTTCGGCGCTACTGTTGAGCTCCGTCACGTGAGCAAATCAATAAATTGTATATAGTTATATATATTCATCCTGTTGCTTCTGTTTCTTTAGAGAACCCTGACTAATACAGATTTTGGTACCAGAAGTGGTTCTAGAGAAACAGAATTGAAAGGATGAATTTCTTTAGTGGGCTTGGTAGCCTCTGGAGCCAGCTCTCCAACCCAATGAAGCCTAGAGTTACTGAAGGCTCTCCTGGTGGCATGAAGAGGAATGATAATCCTTGGTGCAGACTATTTGATCTAATTATGAAGATAGATCCATTTGACTCACCTAACTCACCTCTTGTGAGAAGCAAGGAATTTAGTGACTCTATATATAAAACGTTCGAGAAATTGCAGAAAAATCAGGAAAATAATGATGTTGCCTTGTTGCTCCTAGCATGTCTGGATAAACTGTTAGACGAAAATATGGAGCTCGGTGATAAAAATGACCAGCTCCGGATTCGAAACAACAGTTTAAAGGTTTCCAAGTGTGCTCTGGAAGAGAATCTTCTCTCCAGCAGCCAAAGAGCTAAAGCAGCAGAAAATCAAGCTGGAGCTCTTATTATACGGTTGGCTGATTTACAACGCAGATTTAATTCCCAGCCACGAAAAGTGTCAGCAGTTAAAGTGAGAGCACTGGTGGGGAAAGGGTGGAACCCTGAAACTTGGGATGGAGATGTGTGGGAGAACTATGATGATGAGGATTTTGAACCCTCGGATTCTGAGGGATTTTCTTTATCTGAGGAATTAACCTCCCCACCCTCAGCAGAGAATCCACACCCTGCAGATCCCTCCTCCCCACCCTTGCCTGAGGAAATTAATCCCCCCCTCCCAGTGGGAGCTGATGTCCCTCAGGGCCCAACAATTGTTGCCTCTAGACCTATAACCAGATTGAAGTCTAAGCAAGCCCCTCAAGGTGAGATAGAAAGTGTGGTCCACGAGGAGGTGCGATATACTACTAAAGAAATTAATGAGTTTGCTGATTCGTTCCGGCAGAAGCCTAAGGAATATGTGTGGGAATGGATTTTAAGGGTGTGGGATAATGGTGGAAGGAATATAAAATTGGATCATACTGAGTTTATCGATATGAGCCCACTGAGTAGAGATTCTAGGTTTAACATGGAAGCTCGAGCAGTTAAAAAAGGTGTTAAAAGTTTATTTGAATGGTTGGCTGATGTATTTATTAAAACATGGCCTACTAACAGCGAGTTAGAGATGCCTGATATTCCTTGGCTTAGTATTGATGAAGGGATTGTGAGGGTCAGGCAGATGGGCATGCTCGAGTGGATTCGAAGTGTAAAACCACATTCTCCACAATATGAGGACCCAGAGGACATGCCACTCACTGAATTTATAAGATGGAAAGTACTGAGAGAGACACCAGAACATTTGAAGAGCTTTGTTTTTGCTCTATTTCTTATGCCAGATCTTACAGTTAGAGAAGTTGTGGCTCGTTTGCATAAATTAAATGTACAC
>VZQC01005680.1:5150074-5168251 GCA_009823505.1 Rhizomys pruinosus | reverse complement strand
TTTTTTTGAAGTGAGCCAAATTATTAAGCATAAGCAATGAATGTAAGTAACATTCATGTAAAACCAATTTGCAAGTATCTATGTCCAAATTTTGAACAACCCAAGGTTCCCATAGTCCAGTTGGAGATGCTTGTATGCACAGGCATGTTGATCAATTAGGAGTCCAGTCTATATTGCTGTAATCTCATGATTCACCCCAATCTCTCCACAGCCCTTACATTCTACCACGCCTCCTCTTCCGCAATTTGTTCCCTAGGCTTTGGGAAAGGGGCACAAGTGGGTGAGAAGCAAAACAGTGTATTTTCTCTGGAGATGTCATTTTGGACTCTATTCTGTTCAGGTTTTTTCCCTTCATGGGTTGACAGTTTATCCAGTGATACCTTTTTAGTCATACTAACAAAGCACAAGCAATTGGATGTACAGGCATTCAAGCAGTACTAATTATTATGGCAAGCTAAGCATAGACACAGATGCTTGGATGGTATGCTAATCCACAAACTGATTTCTCCACAAAGGGTGACAAGTTCTTATTGTGGCTTATAACTCTCCTAACCACTAGAGGACATAAGCTTGTGGCATCCGCTGTGAGTTATTCCTCCAAGGAGAGAGCTAATAGCCAATTAGATTTGGGATATTTATCTATCTATCTATCTATCTATCTATCTATCTATCTATCTATCTATCTATCTATCTATAGATATAGATAGATAGATAGATAGATAGATAGATAGATAGATAGACACATGGCTGCCACTGGTGCACAGTATCTCCAGGCAGTTGAGGTGTAGCTGATACTGACGGAGGAGTCTTGCTTGTCTCGAGGAGACCAATATTTTGCTGTATTACATGGTATTTTACTTAAAAAAATTTTTTTGGTCTTTTCAAGACAGGGTCTCCCTGTAGCCCCAGCTGTCCTGGAATTGGCTCTGTAGAACAGGCTGGCCTAGAACTCACGAGGATCTGCCTGCCTCTGCCTCCCAAGTGCTAGGATTAAAGGCATGAGCCATCATGCCCAGCACCATAATTTTATGTATACATAAGTATACACATACATAGATACATACAAACAAACATACATGCATACACATCCCACTTGAATTGGAGGGTTTTTTTTTTCTTCCTTAAAATATGTCATGTTTTCCTTAAGGAAATGCTCGAAGGTTCCTCCTTGGCAACCCCAACCATCAATCCTGCTCTTTTGCTCCACATTGGGGTCTTTCTCTCCCATGGTTCCCCAACATGAAGTCCGGTAAGCATGCACCCTGTCTTGATCCCCCTGCACTAGCCTCTATGATACAGCCCAGGTAGTCCAACAGTGACAGTCTACACTCTGATGAGGCTGACATCCCCTTGCTGTTTAGTCCATAAGCTGCGTATTTCAGTGGTCCCCATCTGGTATTGAAGGTTTGGAGGATTCTTGTAGAGATATGAGTCCTCAGTCCATATTAGGAGGTTAAAAAGCTGTGTCTCATGCCTTTGAGGAGTGCCAAAAGCAGTGGCAGCCACAGAGTAGATGCACTTGCCAGTAAGAATTGGAGATAGGCCAAGCAACAGTACTCTCTCTTTATTCTTTTTGTCTTTTTTACTAAGATCTCAAGTTCTGTGTCTGCAGTACAGTTTCTCTGATTATTTGTGTCTGGTTGTACTTTCCTTTTGGATGCTTAAGGCCACACAGTTAGCCCAGATTAACCAGGGTTTTTGTTTTCTCAAGGTCAGTTGAGGATCTGGTCCTCATGTGTCTCTTGGGTTTTTTTTTTTCTTGGAGGGGGAGGAGAAGGCTGGGAGCTCCTTGCTCCTTTCAGCTTTTCATTCGCCAGTTCCATCGGAGGACAAAACCAGGTCTTGCTAGACCAGGCTTCCTTTTCTGAAGCACGAGCAGATTTTCCTCTCTTTAGTCTGGACACTGGCTGAGGTCCCATCAGTGGCTCTCCAAGACCTCCCTGAACAGGAAGACTGGTGACCCACATCTGTAGAAGAGATGCCCCCATGCATAATCCCCTAAGACGTGGTTGACCTCTGAGGGCAAGGAACAAAGTTATCCCTTTGGTCCCTCTGCCAAATTGGTATGGGCATTAAGTATGGTCGTTAAGCACCCAGAAAGACTAAGTTGCACCAGCCTATTACACCTATATTAAGATTGTATCTTTTGGGAACAAACTGTATGTTATTTTCATAGCATATTTTGTTTTTTGTCTTTTCGAGACAGGGTCTCCCTGTAGCCCCAGCTGTCCTGTAGCTTACTGTGTAGACCAGGCCGGCCTTGAACTCACAAAGATCTGCCTGCCTCTGCCTCCCAAGTGCTAGGATTAAAGGTGTGCACCACCATGCCCGGCTCATAGCATATTTCTTGATATGCATCTTTCCATTTTAATCCCATAATACTCTAAAAGATGCACACATACCCTCCATCATGTACCAAAAACCTAAGGTCAGAAAATAAATGTTAGATCAGCTCTAGAACCTGTTTAGGGATCCACATTGCAAGAGCATAGTTGTCTTTAGATCATGTGGAATATAACATTAACATTGTTCAGTTTTTCTTACAACTAGGTACTTGGTACTAGCATCCATAGATAAGGGATACCATTCGTCTTTTGTTTTTCTGGGATTGTGTTACTGCATTTAGCACAAAATCTTCTAGTTCCATCCATTTACCTGCAAATTCCATGATGTCATCTTTCTTTACCACTGCATAGAACTCCATTGTGTAGATGTACCACATTTTCTCTATTCACCCATCAGTTGAGGGGCATTTGGGTTGCTTCCAGCTCTTCGCTATTGTGAAGAGAGCTGCAATAAACATGGCTATACATGTATCTCCGTGGTAGGAAGAGTCTGATGGATATATTCCTGGAAGTGGTATGGCTGGGTCAGGTGGTAGGCTCATTTTGAGTCTTTTAAGCGTTCTTCATACTGCTTTCCATAGTGGTTGTACAAGTTTGCATTCCCACCAGCAGTGGATGAGTGTTCCCCTTTCCCCACACCCTCTCCAGCATTTAGTATCATTTGTTTTCTTGATCCTTGCCAGCCTTATTGGGGTGAGATGATATCTTAAAGTGGTTTTAATTTGCATTTCTTTAATTATTAGTGATGTTGAACACTTTTTAAGATGTTTTTCGGCCATTTCTATTTCCTTACTTGTGAAGTCTCTGTTCGGCTCTTTACTCCATCTTTTGAGGGAGTCATTTGTTTTCTTCTTTGTTTTTTGAGTAGTTTATATATTCTGGAAGTTAATGCTCTGTCAGATGTATCAGCATTGAAGGTTTCCTCCCATTCTGTGGGTTTTCTCTTCACTTTCCTGACTGTTTCTTTTGCTGTACAGAAACTTTTGAGTTTAATAAGGTCCCACATGTCAATTGTTGACTGTATTTCCTGAGCAGCTGATTTCTGGTTTAGAAAGTCTTTTCCTACACCTATGTCTTGTAAGATGCTGCCAACTTTTGATTCTATCACCTTCAGAGTTTTAGGTTTCACATTGAGGTCTTTGATCCATTTGGAGTTGATTTTTGTACAGGGTGAGTGGTAGGGGTTTAATTTTATTTTTCTACAAGTGGTGATCTAGTTTTGCCAACACCTTTTGCTGAAGATGCTGTCTTTCCTCCATTGAGTCTTTTTGGCCCCCTTGCCAAATATGAGATGGCTGAAATTGTATGTGCTCAAGTTTGGATCTTCAGTTTTGTTCCATTGGTCTACAGGTCTGTTTTTTGCCAGTACCAGGCTGTTTTTATGACAAATAGCCCTGTAGTATAGTTTGATGTCTGGCATAGAAATCCCCCTTGTATTGCTGTTTTCACTCAAGGTTGCTTTGGCTATTCAGGGTCTTTTGTCATTCCATATGAATTTAAGAATTTTTTTTTCCAGGGCTGGAGAGATAGCACCAACTGCTCTTGCAGAGGACCTGGGTTTGATCCCCAGCACCCACATGGCGGCTAAGAACCATCTGTAACTCCAATTTCAGGAGAACTCCAGTTCCAGGGGAATCCGACACCCTCTTTTGACCTCCACAGCATTGCATGACACGGGTGCACAAAACTACATGCAGACAGTACATTCATACACATAAATAAATAAATACAATTAAAAGAATTAAATAATAAAGAATATTTTTTCCAAGCCAGCGAAGAATGACCTTGGGATTTTAGTTGGGATTTTAATTTAATATACAGATTGAATCTGTATATTAATTTGGGTAAAATGGACATTTTTACTATATTAATTTTTTCATTCCATGAGCATGGGAGGTCTTTCCATCTTCTCATGTCTTCTTCAATTTCCTTCTTCAGGAGCTTATAATTTTTGTTGTAGAGATCTTTGGTGGTTTTGGTTAGGTTTATTCTTAGGTTTTTTATTGTTTTTGAGGCTATTGTGAGTTGGAAGGACTCCTTGTATTCCTTCTTCAGTTGCTTGTTGTTGGTGTAAAGAAAGGCTACTAATTTTTCTAGGTTAATTTTGTATCCTGCCGCTTTACTGAAATTCTTATTTGTTTCTAGGAGTTTTCTGGTGGAGTTTTTAGCATCCCTTAGGTAAACTATCATATCATCTGCAAAAAGGGATAGTTTTGCTTCCTCTTTTCCAATTAGTATTCCTTTAATTTCTCTTGCCTTTTTGCCCTAGCCAGTGTTTCAAGCACTATATTGAAGAGGAGTGGTGATAATGGGCAGCCTTGATGGGTTTCTACCTTTATGGGGAATCCTAACTTTTCTCCATTTAGGATGCTGCTGGCTGTGGGTTTTTTATATATGGCTTTGATTATGTTGAGGAATGATCCTTCCAGTCCAATTCCATCTAATACTTTAATCATGAAGGGATGGTGGATTTTGTCAAAGACCTTTTCTGTATCAATTGAGATGATCCTGTGCTTTTTGTCCTTCAGTCCATTTATGTGTTTTATGATATTTACTGATTTTTGTATCTTGAACCATCCCTGCATCTCTGGTATGAATCCAACTTGATCATGGTGAATGATCTTTTTGATGTGGGTCTGTATATGGTTTGCAAGTATTTTGTTGAGAATTTTTGCATCTGAGTTCATTAATGAGATGGGTCTGTAGTTCTCTTTTTTGGTTGCATCCATGCCTGGTTTTAGTATTAGAGTGATGCTGGCTTCATAGAAGGAATTTGGGAGATTTCCATCTGCTTATATCCTTCTGAACAATTTTAGTAATAATGGTTGTAAGTCCTCTTTAAATGTTTTGTAGAATTCTGCTGTGAAACCATCTGGACCTGGGCTTTTCTTAGTTGGGAGGTCTCTTATTACATTTTTAATTTCTTCATGTATTATGGGTCTGTTTAAGCTGTCAATCTCCTCTTGGTTTAGCTTTGGTGATTCCTCAGATTGCAGATATTCATCCATTTCTCTTAGGTTTTCAAATTTAGTAGAGTATAGGTTTTTGAAGTATTCCTGTATGATTGTCTGGATCTTTTCACTGTCTGTTGTGATATTTCCCCTTTCATCATGAATTCTATTAATTTGGAGTTGTTCTTTCTTTCTTTTGGTTAACTGCGCTAGGGGTCTGTCTATCTCGTTTATTCTCTCAAAGAACCAACTTTTGGATGTGTTGATTTTTTATTTTGTTTTCTTTGTTTCTATTTCATTAATTTCTGCTCTGATTTTTGTTATTTCTTCCTGTCTGTTGCATTTAGGGTTTATTTGTTGTTGTCTTTACAGTTATTTTAGCGCAGTTTTAGCTCATTTATCTGTGCTCTTTCTAATATAGGCACCCAGGGCTATAAACTTCCCTGTTAGGACTGCTTTTTTTTTAAATTTAATTTTTATTGATGCTTTGTGCATTTCATACATTTTTTCCCCAATTCAGTTCAGGCTTATTTCCCTTTCCCTTCCCTCCCACCCCCACCCCATCCCAGACCATGCATTCTGCCATAACTGTCCTGCATCTTTCTCTCAGGTTTTTTTTTTTNTATGGCTTTGATTATGTTAGGGAATGTTACCTTCAGTCCCCCATTCCATCTGAGATCGAGAGATGGTAAATAAAGTGCGATTTGTCACTGTAGCAGAGTGGGCATCTCTTCTCCAACGGCTATGCCGGGCGCCCTTTGTCTCGTGACCGCGTGTCGAAAGCGCTATCTCGGCTCACGACCCGTGTTCCGACGGCTTACTCAAGTGACTTACGAGGTAGTGCTTTCACTCGCGCTGTCGAGCAGAGTTCCCGACAGGACATTACGGCACAAAACAACACGCCGACAGTGCACTACGCCGGGCTTTCGCATGCGGGGTCGGTGCGCGCGGAGAGAAGTAGGTGAGAGAGGGGCTCGCTCACCGGGGGGATCTTGCATAACAGCGCGACAGCGCAGCCGGAGAAGAGCGAGCGGGCACGCGCTCACTGTGCCGCGACGTCGGCTGAAGCCGCTGTTAAGAGGCAAAGAGCCCCCCCTTGATGTCGCACTGAGCAGATTGAATTTGTCTTTTGATGCGGGTCTGTTATAGGTTTTGCACGATTTTGTTGTGAATTTTTGCATCTTTGTTCGTTAATGAGATGGGTTGTAGTTCTCTTTTTGGTGATCCATGCCTGGTTTTGTATTAGAGTTGATGCTGGCTTCAATAGAAGGAATTTGGGAGATTCTCCTCTGCTTGTATCCTCGAAACATTTATTCATAATGGTTGTAAGTCCTCTTTAAAATGTTTTGTCGAATTTGCTGTGAAATGAAACCATCTGGACTGGCGGCTTTTTTTAGTTGGGCGGTCTCTTATTACATTTTTTAATTTCTTCATGTATCTATGGGTTTGTTTAAGCTGTCCATCTCTCTTGGTTAAGCTTGGATTCTCAGATTGCAGATTTCATCCCCAAAAAAAATTTGTCTTAGGTTTTCAAATTTTATAGAGTATAGGTTTTTGAAGAGTTCCTGTATGATTGTCTGGGATCTTTTTTACTGTCTGTTGTGATATTTCACTTGTCATCATGAATTTCTATTGATTGGAGTTGCTTTTTATTTCTTTTGGTTAAATGTCTAGGGGTCTGCTATCATTGTTTTTTTGAAGAACCAGCTTTTGGACTAGTTGATTTTTTTGTATTGTTTATTTGTTTCTATTTCATTATTTCTGCTCTTATTTTTTGTTATTTCTTCTGTCTGTCGTGCATTGGTGGTTTTTTTGTTGTCTTTCATTTGTTTTTAGCTGCAGTATTGGCTCATTTATCTGTTCTCTTTTTTTTTTTTTTTTTTATTTTTTTTAATATAGGCACCCAGGGCTATAAACTTCTCTCTCAGGACTGATTTTAAAAGTTCCCATAGGTTTTGTGTGTTGTACTATCATTGTCTTTCAGTTCCAAGAATGCCTTTATTTCTTTCTTTTTTTCCCCTTGACCCATTCATTATTCAGGATTGTGTATTTAGTCTCCTTGTGTTCGTGTAGGTCGCTGGGCTTATCCTAGTGTGATATTGAGCTTTTATTGCACTATGTTCTGATAGATATGCATGAAATTATTTCAAGTTTTTGTATTTGTTGAGGGTTTTTTTTTTCTGTGTCCAGTATGTGATCGATTGGAGACTGTTCTATGAGTGCTGGTTAGGACACAAGGTATATTCTTTGGTGCTTGGCTGGAATATTCTGAAGATATTGTGAGGTCCATTTCCTTTATGTTTCCTGTTTTCGGTTCACATGTCTCTCTAATGTGTTTTTATTTTTTTTCCAGTTGATCTGTCCAAAGGATCAGTGGGGTGTTGAAGTCCAGTACTATGAGTGTGCTGGGGTTAATTTGTGCCTTGATGTCCAGTAGAGTTGTATTTACAACGTGTTGTTGCACCAGTGTTTGGTGCATTATATATTCATGATTATGTAATCTTCATTGCTGAATTTTCCCTTTGGAAGGATATAATGGCCCTCTTGTCTCTTTACTTTGCTTCTACTTTAAAGTCTATCTTGTCTGATATCAAAGCTTCGCAAACTCATGCTTTTCTGTTTAGTTACAATGTGCTTGGAATAGTTTTACAGGCTTTCCAATTTAGGTGATGCAGATCCTTAAGGGTGAGAGGGGTTTCTTGTAGAAAGCATAAAGAAGGGTTCACTTTCCTAACCCATTCTCCCAGTCTATGACTTTTGATTGGGGAGTTTAGCCCCATTGATATTTTTATTTATTTATTTATTGTATGAATGTAATGTCTGCATGTAGGTTTGGTCGCC
The DNA here is from genome assembly GCA_009823505.1 of Rhizomys pruinosus. NCBI lineage: Eukaryota > Metazoa > Chordata > Mammalia > Rodentia > Spalacidae > Rhizomys > Rhizomys pruinosus. The sequence continues at coordinate 5,160,114 of VZQC01005680.1, read as the reverse complement.
CGTTTGTCTTGCAAATGCGGCGGAGGCAGAAGAGGGTGTCGGATTCCCCTGGAACTGGAGTTCTCCCTGGCATAGGAGTTTGGACGATTTTGGCCCGCCATGTGGGTGGCTGGGGGATCGACCCCGGGTCCTCTTAAGCGCGGTTGGCACTCTTAACCGCTCGGCCATCTCTCCAGCCCCTAGCCCTTTCTATTTAAGGTTCTGGTGAGAGGTATGTTTTGCTTCCTTTCACCTTATACGTTTGCATTTTTTTTTTTAATTTTTTTTTTAATTTTATATTTTGTAATGTGTAGATTGTCCTGTCTGCATGCAGGTCTGCGCCCGTGTCGTGCAAGCCGCGGAGTTCAGAAGAGGGTCTCCCCTGGAACTGGCGTTCTCCTGGAATGGAGTTGCAGACGGTTCTTAGACGCCAAGTGGCGCTGCGGATTAAACCCCGGGTCCTCTGCAAGGAAGCGTCGGTGCTCTTAAACGCTAGGCTATCTCTCCCAGTCCACGTTGCCTTTTTTTTGTGTGTGTAGGTTTCTACTTCTGCATTCTGTTTTTATTAAATTTTTCTTTCAATGTTCCTGGAGGTAGTTGCTCCTCTTCTCTGTTCCTTTGAATTTTTTCAAGTATTCTCTGAAAGGGTTCGTTTTCTAGACATGTTATTCTTTCATCTTGTTTTGTCATGGACGATTTTTCTCTTTCTCCAAACTAGAATCAAATTTTTTTGGGGTCTTTTCGAGACAGGTCTCCCCGTTAGCCCCAGCTGGCCTGGAACATAACTCTGTAGACAAGGCTGGCCTTTAACTCACAAAGATTGCCTGCCTATGCCTCCCAAAAGTGCTAGATTAATGGCCATGCGCCACCCGCATGGCTTAGATTCAACCATTTTTGTGGGTATATTACTGGGTTGCCTTTATAGCATTTGCATCTGGGATGATTTGGTCCACATTTCTTCTTGCTTTCGTGGTTTGTGCTGAAAAGTCAGCTGTTAATTCTGATGGTTTCCCTTATATGTAAACTTGTTGTTTTTCTTTTGTGGCTTTCAGAATTTTGTCTTTTTGTTTTGGGTATCTAGCATTTATTTTATTTATTTTTATTGATGCTTGTGCCTTTTTATACATCATTTCCAATTCAGTTCAGGCCATTTCCATTTCCCTTACCCCCAAACCCCCCCCACCCCATCCGCGATCATGCATTCTGACATAACTGTCCTGCATATTTCTCTGTTTTTTTTTTTTTCATTTTTTAGCAACAAGTGATAATTTATGCGTACAAAGCATCCTTATGTAAAACCAATTTGCAAGCAGTTGTGCACAAACCCACAAAGCCCCTTGGTCCCACCATCCAGCAGGGGGAGCTGTTTGTATGTTCAATAAGTTGATCCAAATGCGGGCTGGGAGAGATAGCCTAGCGGTTTGAACGATAGCACCAACTGCTCTTGCAGCGGACCAAGGTTTGATCCCCAGCAACCCACATGGCGTCTAAGAACCGTCTGTACACCTTCCCATTCCAGGAGAACTCCAGTTCCCAGGGGAATCCAAAGACCCTCTTCTGGACCTCCGCCGCGGCCCATTTTGCACAAACATGGGAGCAGAGGACCTACATGGAGACAGTCATTCATACACATTACAAAAAAATAAAAAATTAAAAAAAAGTTGGACAAATGATGTCCAGGCTATATTGCTGTAGTTCACCATTCACCCCAATACAGCCCTTACATTCTACCACACCCCTCTTCCGCAGATTGTTCAATCGGGCTTAAAATAGGGGCACAGGTGGATGAGAAGCAAAACAGTCTACTTTCTCTGGAGGTGTCTTGGATCTGGTCAATTCTGCGTTCCTTTCATGGGCTGACAGTTTGTCCAGGAATAACCTTTTGATCCTACTAATGAAGCACAAGAAATTACACATATAGATATTGAAACAGTACTAATAGTTATGATAAGTTACTCTGGTATAGACACCGAGTTTGGCTGGTTTATGTTAACCTATGAATTATATTTTTTTTTAAAATATGACAGGGTCTTACTGTGGCTATAACATCTCCTAATCATTAGGAGGATGTAAGCTTGTGGCATCAGCCGTGGGTTATTCTCCAAGGAGAGAGCCAATAGCGAATTAGATTTTGGGGATATACAGGCATATGCTGCCTCTGCTGCACAGTCTTTCCCGGCAGGTGAGGTGTAGCTGGGTGCCGACAGAGGAGTCTTGCTTGACTTCAAGGAGGGACCCATATTTGCTTTTATGGTTTAGTGGCTTTGGTAAAACTCTCTGGCATCCAAGAGACCATCTGTACACTTGCATGTGTGGTCTTAATGCATCTTTCCCATGTTACCGTCAGGTCTTGACACCAGGGCCTTATCACCTCTCTTCTGCAGCTATCCCAGTTTAGAGGCAATGAGCCTTTACCTTTTGTGGAGACTTGGATCCCCTGGCCAACATCTCCTTGGAGAAAATTATTGCTGATGTCAGAGCTCCTGTCATTAATTCTATTTTGCTAAGTGCATAGTTCAAGGAGACTTTAGCATTATATTTTGTTCTGAAAATGGAATAATCCTTTTCACAGTCCTATGTCCATTTGTCAATTAAGGAAGGCAGTTTACCAGTTTTATAAGAGATTACTATAATAGTTGTCTCCAATTACAGTTGGAGAATGACATCATCATTATATTTCTTGTTCTATGGGGGAGGAGGTAAGAAAGTCTCTCGTATTAAAAAACCTTTGCATCACCTTGAAGGTAAGTTTCGTTAGGATTAATTATACATAGATATTATAAGTAGGATCCACAGATGGGTTTGATGTTTGTAGCGATCTGAGGCTTTTTTTCTGTCACTTTCAGAGTTGGCCAACTTTCTTGGCACTTTCTGGTTATCCATCCTACTCAATATGCAAAGATGTATCTTCTTCTTTCTCAAAGCCATTAAGTTGGTTGAATTTTGACCGGTTGGAACATACAAATCCTTTCCTCTGGTAAGTTAGTTTTAATATTTGATGCAAAGGGGGGTTTTGACAAAAAGGTTTCATAATCTATCTGTACCCCCCATTTTTTTTTTTTTTTTGGGTTTTTGTTTTTTGACCATGAGTCCTCCAGAATGCAGTTGTATTATACATACCCATAGGGTGGAATCAATTACTGTTACTTTCCTCCAGCACGGCCACCACACCTTCTAAGACCTCAAAAAAACAGGGCCATCAACTGGAGACAAATGTCTTGAATACTTACAGCCTATGGGGGACGCTCATTCAAACCAGCACATTCTACTCCCTGGCCCCCCTAGGCTCCTGACCATATAAAAAATGCAAAACTCATTTAATCCAACCTTAAAAATCCCCCAGTCTTTACCAGAGTTCCACTGCCATTCAAAAGTCTATAGTCCAACAGGTCTCTTGTGAGACCCAGGCCAATCTCTTAACTGTATTCTCCTGTAAAATCAAAAGACAATTACAACTCCCAATGTACAGTGGAACTGAATACATATTCTTATTCCAAAAAGGGAGGAGTAGAGGAATCGTGAGGAAATACCGGATCAAACAAGACCGAAAAACCAGCAGGGGCAAAACTCCAAGTCATTAGGTCCATTTGTGACTTATTGGACTTCTTTGACTTCCAAAGGGCTTAGATGCTCAGCTCTTCTAGCTTTTTGCTTGCAACATACATCTCTATCTTAGGCTGGTACCACTCCCTGTATGCAGCTCTCCTTGGCAAATATCTTACAGGTCTGGCATCTCAAATGTTTTCTTGGGGTCTCTGCTGCCAACCAGGCTTAAATTTAAGAGTCACGGCAATGGCCTATCAGGTAGCCGTCTTGATCAGGGAAAACGCCCCTGAGGTACTCTTGCCTTGCGCCCCCTCGTTGGTTCTCTCTGAATACCATGAGGAATGAAACCGGATGAACCCTCCTGCTACTCGTTGCCACCTTCAGTCCGCTAAAGCTAGCACCACGTGAATGAAATGGCCGATAGGGCCGCAAGGGCGGGAGGGACGCGCTCCGACTTGAACCACATTTGCAATTTTTGTCTGCCCTGGACTTGTCGGAGGATTATCTGGGTGTGGTCTGGCCAAGAAGTACCAGATTTGTTTACTTGTAAATCAGCAGGCCTCTCATTAATCACTTTAGTCTCTTATGAAGGGAAGCCTCTCCTTCACATTTCCTTGGGCCAAACCTTTAATCTTCCTAGTGTACTGTTCAGATCCAAATGTACATTCTGCATTTCCTTCCAACCCATTTGCTCTTTTTCACAGCAGATCTGCATAATATTCACCAATTTAATAGCCACACCTCCATTTCTACATTAGTCTGTTTTGAAATATCCTCTGTCAAAGACATTAGTACATTGCTTTTCAACTTAGCATTTCAGGCAAGCATTGGCTGCGGACAAACTGCTGCCAGACTCTATCAAAATATCCCCGTTGCTGCCTTAATCTTTATTTTCCTCTGGAATACATTTTTTTTAGCCATGATGTCTTTCCAGGATTCTACTAGAATGGCCCTTTAAAGCTCTGCTTACAGTAGTCAAAAACTTTATAGCCCAAAAGTTCCAATGTCTTCCACATTCTTCCAAACATCCACATGGTTCAGGTTCTTCACAGCAACACCACCACTCCTGGTTTCCAAATAACTGTACTAGGTCACTTTCTGTTGCTGTGATACAAAAACCTGGGACCAAGGAATTATAAAGGAGGAGTTATTTGAGCTTACGATTGATGGTTCCAGGGAATTAGAGTCCCTTGTGGTGGGAGACATGGAGGCTGGAGAACTGGAGCAGCAAACCAGAGGGTCACATCTAGCAGTGAGCACAGGAAGCAGAGAGAGGGCCGACTGTAGACCATGAGGTTGTTAAACTCACTAAGGCCACCCCCAATAACGTACTTCCTCTAGGACAGCCACACCTTCTAAGACTCCAAACAACAGTGCACCAACTGGAGACACATGTCTGAATATTTACAGCCTACGGGGGACACTCTTCAACCAGGGTTTACAAAGCAACTGAAGAAGGACTATAGGAGACCTTCCCAATCACAACTTAGCCCCCAACCATAAACAATAAAATACCAGGAACAAACCTACACCAAAGATGCCAAGGATGTCTACAACAAAAATTTTAAAACCCCTGAAAAAAGGAAATTATGAAAAAAGAAACTAACTCATTAAAAAAAAAAAAAAAACCTCCCATGCTCATGGATTGGGAAAAATACTATAGTAAAAATGTCCATCCAAACTAATATATAGATTCAAAGTGACCCCAATTAAAATCCCAAAGAGTTTCTCCACAGGCTTGGAAAAATAAATCATCAATTTCATTTGGAAAAAAATCCAAAAGGACCAATAGGCCAAACGCAACCTTGAGGAAAAAGGCATACTGAGGGATCGCTCTCCAGGACAATCAAATATACTACGGGCTATAGTCATACAAATACGCCTGGTTGGCACAAAAAACACAACCCAGTTGACAATGGAATAAAACTAAAGAGCCAAACCTGAGCACATAACAATTTCATAGGGCCACTTCATATTTTGCAAGGGGGCCAATGAATGACACACATTGGGAGGAAAGGACCGCATCTTCAGTCAAGTTGTGTTGGAGAAACTGGTATCACCAACTTGTGATAGCATGAAATTATTAACCCCTATCCTCTCACCCCCAGTTTCTAGCATTTTAATTATGATATGGCAGGGTGGAGTTTCTTTTCTGGTCTAGTCTATCCTGCACAGTTTGTTCTAGTTTGTCCTTCCATTGCTTGTGAACAAACCTCTGACCGACACTCAACTTGGGACGGCGCAGGGAGTTTATTCAGTCTACATCTCCTGGGTTCACTAAGTCTAATCACTCAGGGCAAACAGAACCAAGGCAGGAACTCAGGGCAGGAACCTGGAGCAGGAGCTGAAGCACAGGCCATGCGGAAGGAATGCTGTTCACGTGGCTTGCTCCCTGGCTCATGCCCAGCCCGCCCATTCTTAAACGGGTACAAACACCCTTGCCCAGGGTGGCACCATTCTTGTGGGCTGGGCCCTCCCACACACTCTCCACATCACAGACTAACATACTCTCCACAGATGTGGTACAGGCCCATCCATGGAGCCAGTTCCACACTCGGGCTTCTCTCAACCCAGGTTGTGTCAAGTTGACACCAAAGCTATACCAGCCACTTGACCCTTTGTCAGCTTGACACACAAACAATCACTATTATTAACCACCACCTTTCAGTTCTTAATCCCCAAAGTAATGATGTTAACATAATCACAACTAGACAGTACACCTTAAAAGCCTCACAGTCCTTTAAAATGTCCGAAATCTTAACAGTTACAGTCATTAAAAAGTCTCTCGTAATCTGTGGGCTGCTATAAAATCCAAAACACGTACTGTCTATTTCAAAGGGGAGAATCAGACACAATTAAACAAAACCTAAGTCCAGAACGTAGTAGCTCAAGGTGGACCACCTGGGATTTCACTCCGATCTTCTGGGCCCAAAGGTATCGGCAAGCTCCCCCTCTCTGACTTCTGTCCGTGGCACACCACAGCCTCATCCGCAGGCCAGGCCAACCCATTCCACACCTGTGATGCTCTTTTCGGTGGTCATCCCACGTTCCCCAATGGCCTCTTTTGACCTCTCCTGTTGCAAAGTTTCAGCTTCTCTTCCTGACCCCCTGCAATCCTGGGGTATTCACAGCAACCGAGGTGCACTTCCACAATGGTCTTTCCTGACCTCTCACAGTGCAAAAGACTCTGCTGCTCTCTGTGGCCCCCTCAAATATCAACACAGGAACCATATAGGAAACTCTACATGTTACCACGTCCACTTCTGGCTGAGATCTGAGGCTCCCCAGGCCCTCTGGATCAAGCTTCTGTGTGCCTGACCCTGAACAAATTCTTCCAGAAGATTTCACCACAATGATGCCGGTCTCCTTGTTACTTACAGCTGATTTTTTCAACCAGTTCTTTACAGCATCAATTGTCCCAGTACAACAAAGATTTCCCTTCAGGTTCTGGTCTCTTGTTACTTACAGCTGATTCTTCAGCCCCAGCTGACCAGAACCCACAGATTACACAGTCCTGAATATCTCTGCTCCCCTTTGAAACTAGAAACTTCATGAGCCGGGCCTCCATCTTCTACAACTCCTTCAGCAAAACTGCTCCAAGCTCCACAGCAATGATCTTCAGGCATTCAGTGATCTTCCCAGCCCAAAGTTCCAAACGGCTCCACAATCCTTCCCCCAAACACCAAGGTCAGGTCTGTCACAGCAATACCCCACTCTTCTGGCACCAATTTCCTGTTCTAGTTTTTCTTCCATTGCTGTGACAAAACACTCTGACCAACACCAACTTGGGGAGGAAAGGGTTTATTCAGCTCACATCTCCTGGGTCATAGTTCATCACTCTGGGAACCCAAGGCAGGAACTCAGGGCAGGAACCTGGAGGCAGAAGCTGAAGCACAGGCCATAAAGGATCGCTGTTCACTGGCTTGCTCCCCTGGCTCATGCCCAGCCCGCCTTCTTATACGGTACACAACCACCTGCCCAGGTTGGCACCACTCTCGCGGGCTGGGCCCTCCCACACTGCTCGACCATCTATACAATACTCTCACAGATGTGGCCACAGGCCAATCCAATGGAGCCAATTCCCCAACTGAGGCTCCCTCAACCCAGGTGTGTCAAGTTGACACCAAAGCTATCCAGCACAGTGTTCTACTTGCTTCTCATATTTCCATGGGTTTGTCTTTTTAATTTGGGGAAATTTTCTTCTATTATTTTGTTGACAATCAGATCAATACGATTCTCTTCGGATTCTTCTCCTTCCTCTATCCCTATGATGTGGAGGGTTGATTTTTTTCAGTGTCCCACATTTCCTGGTTGTTCCACTCTTGTGTATTTTAAAAATTTTCATCCTCTTTACTTGAGCTTTTTAGTTGTTCTGTGTTGTCTTCTAGGTCTGACATTCTTTTTTTCTGCTTCCTCCATTCTGCTTCTGAGGCTTTTTCCCATTCTTTCCTCTTGACTGGATGACTGTTCGTTTTCCTTTTTCATTTCTTCCTGTTTTCGTTAGTATTTCCATTTCCTTTTGGAGTTTCTCAAACTTTTCTTGTAGCTCATTGGTTTCCTTTTTCATTTCAGCATGGGACCTTTCAGTGTTTCCACTTTCTTCCGGAGTTTGTCATTTTGTCCCTCTAGCTCTTTCTGGACTCTGTCATTTTCTCCTTTTAGTCCTTTCCGAAGTTTGTCCTTGCCTTCCTCTAGATCCTTTCTGAGTTTTTAATTCTCTCCCCTTAGTTTTATGATTTCTTTGAATACATCTGTGACTGTTACTTTGGGATTTGTTTCCTGGGTTACCTCTAGGGAGATCCCATTATAGGAGTCCTCCACTGGCTCTGTACAGTTTGGTGTGGAGTTATTCTGTGCTCTTCCCATATTCTTTCCTTGTGCTCTCGGCATGTGGTTAGCCTTCTGCCTGTATTCTGATGCGAATCTTGAATGCCTCTTCACCTTGTTGAAGGATTGCTTTCCTTGATTTCTTCAGGTATCTTTGTTGTATTCTCCTTATGAATGGAGTGTTGATTTGTCTAGGTTTTAGGCTTTCAATTTTGGTTATATATTGGAAAGTATAGTTCACTTTTCCCTTTCTTTTCTGCAAGAGATGAGTGGGTAGCAACCCGGATGACACCTTCTGAACACTGTATTCCCTCTGCCGCCAGCCACTCTCTCCTGAGTTCCAGTTGGGGAGTTCCAGTTGGCATGGGGTGGGGTTGGGTTGCTTGCTTAGCCCATGAGCTGGTCCATGCAAACTCTGCCCTCAGCTGCTACTGAGGCAGCAAGTAGACCACCTCAAATGCTTGCCCAGCTCTTTGTGTTCAAACCTCAGCTCTTAGCTCCCAGAGCCTTCTGGGGATATTTATTGATTTATGTATGTTGAACCATCTCTGCATCTCTGGTATGAATCCAACTTGGTCATGATGGATGATCTTTTTGATGTGGGTGTGTATGTGATTTGCTTGCAAGTATTTTGTTGAGAATTTTTGCATCTGTGTACATTAATGGTATAGGTCTATAGTTTTCTTTCTTGTTTGTATATTTGCCTCATTTTGGTATTAGAGTGATGCCAGGTTCATAGCAGGAATTTGGGATATTTCCTCTGTATCTTTCTGAAAAGTTTGAGTAGTAATGGTTGTAAGACCTCTTTAATGTTTTATAGAATTCTTCTGTGGAACCATCTGGGCCTGGGCTTTTTTTTTTAGTTGGGAGGCTTTTTATCACATCTTAAATTTCCTCAAGTATTATGGGTCTGTTTAAGCTTTCAATCTCTTCTTGGTTAAGCTTGGTGAATCCCAGGATTTCAGATATTCATCCATTTCTCTTAGGTTTTCAAATTTAGTAGAGTATAGGTTTTCAAAATATTCTCATATTATTGTCTGGATCTTTTCTTTGTCTGTTGTGATGTTTCCCCTTTCATCATGAATGGTATTGATTTGGAGTTGCTCTTTCTTTCTTTTGGTTAACTGGGCTAGAGGTCTGTCTAGTTTATCTTTTTGAAGAACCAGCTTTTGGATTCATTAATTTTTTTGTATTGTTTTCTTTGTTTCTATTTCATTGATTTCTGCTCTGATTTTTATTATTTCTTCTTGTCTGTTGGGTTTATGGTTCATTTATTGTTGTCTCTTGGCTGAGTGTGGCCTTTAATCCCAGCACTCAGGAGGCAGAGATAGGTGGATCTCTGTGGGTTCAAGGCTGGCCTGGTCTACAGAGCGAGCTCCAGGACACCTGACACTAAAAGGGAGACCCTGTCTCAAAAAAAAGACCAAAAATAAATAAACAAATAAATATTGTCTCTCATGTTTTATTTTTTATTTTTTTGTCTTTTCAAGACAGGGTCTCCATGTAGCCTCAGCTGGCCTGGAACTCACTCTGTAGACCAGGCTGGCCTTGACCTCACAAAGATCCACCTACCTCTACCTCCCAGTGCTAGGATCAAAGGTGTGCGCCACCATGCCTGGGGTCTCTTAAGTGTTTTTATCTGCAGTGTTAGATCGTTTATTTGTTCTCTTTCTGTTTTTTTTTTTTTT
>VZQC01005680.1:5134794-5147338 GCA_009823505.1 Rhizomys pruinosus | reverse complement strand
AAAGTGTGTGCTACCATCCCTGGCTTTGATGGTCTTCTCTTTTATTTTTTTAAATTTATTTTTATTTTATGTGTATGAGTGTTTTGCTTGCATGTATGTAATTGCACCCATGTGAGCAATGCCTGTGGAGGCCAGAAGACACTTCCGGTTCCCCTGGAACTGGTGTTATGCACAATTGTTAGTTGCCATGTGGGTACTGGGAACTAAACCTAGGTCCTCTGCAAGGTCAGCCAGTGTTCTCAATCTCTGGGCCATCTCTCTAGCCTCTTAATTAAATCTTTTACTTCCTTTTTTTTAAATTTTTTAAAATTAATTTTACTTATTTCTGTACGTGTATGAATGTACTGTCTGCATGCAAGTGTGTGCACCCGTGTCGTGCAATGCCGCGGAGGTCAGAAGATGGTGTCGGATTCCCCTGGAACTGGAGTTCTCCTGGAATTGGAGTTTCAGATGGTTCTCGGCCGCCATGTGGATGCTGGGGATCGAACCCGGGTCCTCTGTAAGAGCGGTCGGTGCTCTTAACCGCTAGGCCATCTCTCCAGCCCAAATCTTTTCCTTTCTTAAAAGCCTACTCCAGTGCTACTGTGCTTTTGAGAAGTCTTTTAATGCTCCAAACATCTCTTCTATTCTTGCAATTCTTCTGACAATCAATGCCACACTGTCAAGCATTTTAGGAGTTAGGGAAATTAAGTTGTACCTTTCTGAGAAAGCTGTGAGAATAGGGACTAATGTTGACCCAGTGTCTGTCTCTCAGATTCAAGAATCTACACTGGGTAGATCACTATAATAAAAAGCAAATCTTGGGCTGGAGAGATAGCCCAGCGGTTAAGAGCACCGACTGCTTTTGCAGAGGACCCAGGTTCGAATCCCAGCACCCACATGGTGGCTAAGAACCATCTTTAGGCCAGGTGTGGTGGTGCATGCCTTTAATCCTAGCACTCGGGAGGCAGAAGCAGGCAGATCTCTGAGTTCAAGGCCAGCCTGGTCTAGAGAGTGAGTTCCAGGGTAGCTGGGGCTATAGGGAGACCCTGTCTCAAAAACAAACAAACAAACAAACAAACAAACAAACAAACAAACAGCAAATCTTGGTAGAAGGAAGCAAAGGTCAGATAAATGGGAATAGAATAGGAGTTGGGAAAGGAAGTTCTAGGAAATAAGGATAGCAAGGAGTCCAGGAGGGAGTGAGAGAAGATTAAGGAGCTAAACCTTGGCTTCCTCATAGGTTGACACAAAGTCCCCACTTTTCTTGTGAGCATAATTTTCATTTGGAATTTCCATTTTCTCAGACAATTTATGGTGCTTCGATTAATTGTACCTAGTAAATGAAGGAAGATCTTCATTGAATGAGGACAAAGTCATGATTCCATGCATGAAAGAATTCAAATTCTGTAGATTTCATTTCTTCTACCTGGAAAAATACAAGTCAAGTGTTATGTGAATGGGTTTACAAAAAAGTCAAATAAAATATACAGTAGCATTTCCTTAGTAATTTAGATAACTGATATTTCTGACCAGGCACACCTGTGGGTTTCCAATAAACAGAGAAGGGTTACCTGGAGAGCTCCTGGATTGACGAGAGCTGTATCTCTGTGGCTTTGGTTTCTCTGCTTCAGCACAGCTTCTTGTTAATCTGTTGTTATGGTTACTGCAGGAAGTTGTCTCATTGGGATGCCCTACGTTATTTATAGGCTCCAGGTACATGTAGTAAAACCTTTTGGATCAGTCAATCCAAAAGATAGTGGGGTCCAGACAGTCACTGGAAGGATAGAGACTGGAGCTCTATGTTAAAGTGATTGTAGAGCTCAAGGGCTGATTACAACAAGAACAGTCAGGAGAAGTTGACTAACTTATGTTCCAAAAGCTTTTTTTTTTTCCCGATCTTTTTGAGACAGGGTCTCCATTTTAGCCCCAGCTGTCCTGGAACTTGCTATGTAGACCAGGTTGGCCTTGAACTCACGGAGATCTGCCTGCCTCTGCCTCCCAAGTGGTAGGATTAAAGGCGTGCACCACCATGCCCAACCCCAAAAGTTTTTAAAAAACATTTTATTATTTTTATTTTATATGTATGAGTGTATTGCCTGCATGTGTGTAACTGTACCATATGTGTGCAATGCCTGTGAAGGTCAGAAGAGGGTGTCAGATCCACTGGGACTAGAGTTACAGACAGTTGACAGCCACCATGTGGGTGCTGGGAATCGAACTGGGGTCCTCTGCAAGAACAGTCAGTGCTCTTAATTGCTGAGCCATCTCTCCAGCCCCTTAAAGTTTTTTTTTAAGGAAAGACACTGGCTATGTAATTTGCCCAGAGGTCACGTAGTTAGTAAGTGGCATAGCCAGGTTCTACCCTGGATAGGCTGAGTCAATATCAGTTGTTTTAACGAAGCCCATCTTCTGGCCCTGCACTTAGCAGGGTTTCTGTGGCCCAATCTTGCAATAAGTACTTATCAGCCAGCCAGCAAGCATATAAGTCAAGGATGAAGTCATTCATTTAAATGAATTAGCTTCCATTTCTCATAATCAGTTTAGTTTAATTTTTTTCTTGTGCATTTATTTAGCTGAGTACACTTTCTGTGATTTCCTGAATCTTTAGTGACACCTGTTAATTATCAGAGTTGAGTGAGACTGACTGAATCTGGTTTAGCACTCTTTTACTTCCTACCCAAGATACTTTGCTTAAACTAAGTTTTTGAATCTCTGCCATTTCCTCAGAATCCCATTAATAGTCACGTTTCTTACACTAGATAGTACTTTTTTGCCACACGGATTATGTTTCAATGGAGGGTTTTGATGCTATCATGTGAGCCTCCTAAAAACTCTATTATAGTCTCTTTAAAGTCTGCCAATTCACTTGGGATTATTTCAGAATTTTCTGTAGAGATACTAGATTTGGGGTGACAGTTGCAAAAAGACGGATCTTTTTTCAGACATTTATGCATACTGGTGTTTGGGGGGAAGCCAGTCTGTGGTAGTGTCTCTTCTTCCCCTTGGTCTTCAAATTGGCCTCCTGAAAAATTCTTCTTTTACAAACTCAGGTAAAACAACTCCTTCATACATGCTCTGTTACTTTATTTTCAATCTGTGATGGATCTATATTCTGAGCTATTAAGTGAGTGGTAAGGTCTTTCCTGCTCCTGGCATCTTTTAGTAGTTCTACAACAGTGATATCATGTTTTGTCAAGTCTGGAAATGAATTCCTACCTACTATCTGAAATTGAATAGAAAACAAACATTAATAACTTGTTTCATTTTCCCCATTCAGTTGTAATAAGGTAATTTTACGGGCTTTCTAGTTTCAGTTTAGTAAATTATCTTCCAATGTGGCTTACTTACATATTAGTTGTATATTTATTATTTAAAAAATTTTTTTATTTATTCTTGTATGTGTATGAATGTACTATCTGCATGTAGGTTTGTGCACCTGTGTCATGCAATGCTGTGGAGGTCAGAAGAGGGCGTTGGATTCCCATGGAACTGGAGTTAAAGACGGTTCTCAGCCGCCATGTGGGTGGTGGGGATCGAACCTGGGTCCTCTGCAAGAGTAGTCGGTGCTCTTAACTGCTAGGCCATCTTTCCAGCTTCTTAGTGGTATATTTAAATAAATAAATAAATGAATATCTTAAGCAATATTTGCTCATCTATATCTATTATCTATCAAATCTTTGAATTCATGTCTCATTTCAGTCCAAAGAGGAGACACCAAAATTCTTTAAAATTTTTTTATTTACTTCTTGATTACTTTTTTATTCAATTTTTATGTGTTTCATACGTAATTTTGCAGTCAGTCTTAATCACCATCATATCCACTTCTACCTTGGCACCCTCCCACAGCAGCCTCCCCCCACCCCCCTGGAGTTTACACCTTCTGTCATTTGTGCTAGGGTCAGCCTATCTGGATTTATTAAATTTTTTATGTGTATGAGTGTTATGCCTGCATGTATGTTAGTGCACCCATGTTGTTCAGTGTCCACAGAGGACAGAAGAGAGCGTTGGATCTCCTGGAACTGGAATTATAGACAGTTGTTAGCTGCCATGTGGGTGCTAGAATTCAAACCCAGGTTTTCTGAGAGAGTAGCCAGGCTCTTAACCTCTGAGCCATCTCTTCAGCTCATTAACTAAGGTTCTTTCAATTGATTCCAAGTTTACTTTTTACTTGCCAACAAACACTAAGTGTACAAATATTTTAGTTACTTCTGTTTTTATGATTTACTTTGACAAATCTCTGTGATTTAGTTATGGCATTTTTTTCTGAACATTTTAGATGTAATCAGACAATAATATAAATACTTGATTTTTTTTTTTTTGTCTTTTTGAGACAGGGTCTCCCTTTAGTCCCAGCTGGCCTGGAACTCACTCTGTAGACCAGGCTGTCCCTGAACTCACAGAGATCCACCTGCCTCTGCCTCCCAAGTGCTGGGATTAAAGGCGTGCGCCACCATGCCTGGCCTAAGACAGTTCCTAGCCAACTGCTATGGTGACAATTTCTCATGGGGCATATATAGCCAGCTTTAGTTAACTAATGGGCATAAAAATTGTAAAAAGAATATTTTATTCAGAGCTAGATATTATTGGAAAATTCTTTAAAGGTTTGATAGTTTAGCAAATCTGTTAATAGGAAAAGCTTTGGTACCAGCAATGGGTCATTCTGCCAAAGAAGTGTTGGCTGAGGGACTAATAGCTCCCCCAAATAAAGACTATTCATCTATAAATTCGGGAGTACCCATGTGTGCATTAAGATCCTGGTTGTTGAAGACCTGGTGTGAAAACAAAATTCTGAGAACAGAAAGGACATGCTTGCAGATGGACAGTAGGCCTCTAAAAATGCCAGAGAGCATTAGCAAGGGCCACTGGAAAGCAAAATAATGGTCTCCCTGAGTCAAGCAAGACTCATTGCTACTCCACACCTGCCTGAAAGACATTATACAGCTAGGGGCCACCAAATTTAACCCAAACCTAATTGGCTATTAGTCCACTCCTTTGGGGGAATGACATATGGCTGGTATTAATCCTCTAGTAGTTAAGAACAGCATAAAAATCCTTAGTACCATAAAAAGCCTTAGTACCTAGACTAATAGCCATCTAAATATTTGTATCTGTGCCCACAGAGTAACTTGTCATGATAATCAATGTTATTTAAATGCCTTTACTATCTCACTGTTTGTGCTTGTTAGTGGGACTAAAAAAGAAATTCCTAAATAAACTGCCAACCCATGGAAGGAAACAGACTGGACAGATCAGAGTTCACAGTGACACCTCAAAGAAAATTAGACTGCTTTGCTTCTCACCCACTTCTGCCCCTTGTCCCCCCGAGGCCCAGGGATCAGATTCGGAAGAGGGGGTGCAGTAGAATGTAAGGACTGAGGAGATAGGGGTAATCCCTGAGATCTCAAAAAATATGGACTGGACTCTTATTTGATCAACACACTTGTGCATACAAGCTTCTCCAATTGGACTCTAGGGACCTTGGGTTCAAAATTTGAGTATAGATACTTGCTACTTGGATTTGCATGAATGCTATTTACATTCATTGCTTATGCTTGACAATTGATTCACTTCATAGTTGGGTTTTTTGGATATTAATTGGCCTTAGTGTAAAAATCAAGTCTCAGGTCTGACCTGCCCTCCCACTGCCTGGCAATCAAAACAGGCTTGAGCAGCTGGCTATTCAAAGCTCAGGTTCCTTTGTGTTGTTAGCCTCTCCATTGGGCTCACCAGCCTCTCAGAAAAAAAAAATTTAAAGGGTGAGATGTGGGAAAACTTAGTTAAGATGGGGAGCATTCTAAACCAATGGGACCTCCCTGGCCACGCGCATAGGATGGGGTATTGTGACACAAAGGTTTAGGATTTGGCTCTGGGAGTTGAGTCATGCTGTTTATAAGCCAGCCATTTTTGGAATAAAGCTCTCTCTGTTTTTGGACACCTTAACATGTGTCCTTGTGCTGTGTTTTCCACATGGATCACCTAGGAGTAAATGGGAGACCCCACACTGGAAGATAACAGGCAAGAACTAGAATGTTCAAGAAAAGATTATGAAAAAAAATTTAAACCACAAGAGTTGGAATAATCAAGAAATGTGCAGCCAGGCGTAGTGGCTCACACCTTTAATCCTAGCACTTGGGAGGCAGAGGCAGGCAGATCTCTGTGAGTTCAAGGCCACCCTGGTCTACAGAGTGAGCTCCAGGGCAGCTGAGACTAAACGGAGACCCTGTCTCAAAAATACCAATAAATAAATAAATAAATAAATAAATAAATAAATAAATAAGGGACACTATGAAAAGACCAAACCTCGACATCATAGAGATAGAGGAAGGAGAAGAATCCCAAGGCAACAGTATTGATCAGATCTTCAACAGAATAATAGAAGAAATTTTCCACAAATTGAAAAAAGACAAACCCATACAAATACAAGAAGCACATAGAACACCAAATAGACAGGACCAGAAAAGAATCTCCCCATGCCATATCATAGTTAAAATGCTAGATGCCCAAAACAAAGACAAAATACTTAAAGTGCCACACCAACTCCAGTGTCGCCTGTGTGAGCAATGACGAAAGTCATATTCAAGGCAGGCGGGGGAGCAAAGTCCTATGGGGCCTGACACCCTGGAGGTCCCTGGCAGGATGTTCGGCTAAGATCACCCCTGAGATCCTGATGTTCTCCTAGGATGTTACGCTTTTCTGGTGTTGGGCTTGGCATGATATTTTCTGAGTACAACAAAGTCCTTCCTTGAGGCTGGCTTATAGATAAAAAATAAAGTTACCTAAATGTTCCAGGAGATGGCAATTATAACCAAATACCTCCCTTGAACGTCAGGCCACTCGTAAAGCAGAAACTTTCTGTAAATCTTAATAAAAGTTAAGTATAAAAGACCTTTTCCCTAACAAAGGCTATTGGAAAAACAACATAATATAGGGTGATATCATAGATCAAATACAAAGTAATACAGAGTAATGGATTGTTAAAGAGCTCAAAACAAAACAATTAAACAGGAATGGTGTTTTTCATCTTACATGACTGTTACTGAGTAAAACAAATTCCAGTGGCGGTCGTGTATGACAAAAATCATTATTAAGATTAAAGGTAAATTATAGATTTCCCTAAAGAAAAAATAACATAACAGAGTCTTTTGATCCTTCTCTCCTGTCTCAGAAAAATGTACTAGATGAACACCTCAAATTTCACATGGGCACTGAGGGTGTCTGACCCTTCAACACTCCTTGTTTATGCAGGGATTTCTGAGGGCTAGGCTCTCTTTGTGCTTATTAACTTCACAGTAAAAGCAGAACTATTAACCTGAGCAAGTAGTGGAACAGCTTCAAGCCTCTGAGACAAAGGCCTAAATCTTGGCTTTAACTAGACCCATTCCTTGAAGAAAATAGAAAAGGAAAATTGATAACCTAAAACTTCATAAAACAAGACTTGCTTTAGTGATAATAGAATTTCAAAAGAAAACTATGGTTTTCCAGTTTTCTTTAAAGGGTGTTTTATTTTAGATCTAGGCTTGTGGGTTTATGATTATTATCTACTTTTGAAACAAATTTTATTGTGATTTATCAACTGTAACCTGTTATGCTGTAACCCATCAACTGTAACCTATGATTATTGATTAGAATGTAAAACCTGACTTTTAGTAACCTGTTCAATCATTCTGGGAAGTTTGCCAATGCTCTCCTTGTTTTCTCCTGAATGTACTATAAAATCACTGCCTTGAGCTCAGTAAAATCGCAGCAGATCCAAAGCCTCCCTTGGTGTTGTGTCTGTATGCCATCGCCGAACCTGTGTTTTCCTGATTACCAAGCGATCCTGCTTTCCCGCAGTTGAGACCCCCGGTTGGGTTTAGTCTGTGGCATTAAAGCCACAAAAAGAAAAACAAATTACATATAAAGGGAAACCATCAGAATTACAGGTGACTTTTCAGTGTAAATGATGAAAGCCAGAAGAACGTGGACCAAAGTATTCCCAGTACTAAATGACTATAGATGCCAACCCAGATTACCATACCCAGCAAAAGTGTCAATTATAGTTGAAAAAGAAAGAAAAATCTTTCATGACCTAAACAAGATGAAAGAAGATGTGTCCAGAAAACCAACTGTGATGGTTAATCCTGTGTGTCAACTTGACTGGACTAAGGAACAAATAAGAGAAAAAGGATGTTTGGATTGGACCACCCCAACCAGGATGGCCCACCCCAAATGTGGGCTTTACCTTCTGCCAGCAGGCAGTATAAAAGGCCACAGCAGAAGGAGCTGGCCTCTTTCTCCTGCAGCTTGCCTCTCTCATCTGGTGAGTTTGTCTTGCTGCTGTGATCAACCTTTCAGATCCCAGCATGTACTGAGACCAGCAGATCTCCTGGAATCCATTTGGGCCTTCAGCACTAGATTGGGACTACTGAGACATCCAGCCTTGCAGACTAAGCAGTTCCCTGGATTCTCTCGGCCTTTCCAGTATGGTGCAGCTACTTTTGGACTCTTTGAACTCTGTCACGTGAGCAAATCAATAAATTGTATATAGCTATATATTCGTCCTGTTACTTCTGTTTCTTTAGAGAACCCTGACTAATACACCAACCCTTCAGAAAATACTTGAAGCAATTCAAAGGACAGAGGAAAGGAACAACTATCCCCAAGAAGCTACAGAGAGAAATTAATAAAAGTATAACTGTAGAAATACAAACCTAGACAAGAAATCCAAACAGAAAATAAGGTGAAAGGAAGCAACATATATCTCTCAATCATAGTCTGAAATATTAATTCTTTTAACCCCCCAATCAAAAGACATAGACTGAGAGAATGGATAAGAAACAGCTTAAGGTGAAAGAATGGAAAAAAAATATTCCAGCCAGGCGTGGTGGTTACACCTTTAATCCCAGCACTTAGGAGGTAGAGGCAGATGGAGCTCTGTGAGTTCAAGGCCAGCCCGGTCTACATAGTGAGCTCCAGGACAGCTGGTACTAAAGGGAGACCCTGTCTCAAAAAGACCAAAAAAATTATATATCTAAGCAAATGGTACCAAAAATGGTACCAAAAAAGCAAGCAGGAGTTGCTATTCTAATATCAGACAAAATAGACTTCAAAGTAAAAGCAATCAGAAGAGACAAAGAGGGCCATTACATCCTTATCAAAGGAACAATTAACCATGAAGATTTCACAATCATGACTATATATGTACCAAACTCTCGTGCACCAAACTTTATAAGCACAATTCTGCAGGACCTCAAGGCACAGATTAATCCCAGCACACTAATAGTAGGGGACTTCAATACTCCACTGAGCCCTTTGGACAGGTCAACAACTGGACAAAGAACAAACAGAGAGACATGTGAGCTGAACAATACAATACACCAAAGGGATCTCACAGACATCTACTGAATATTCCACCCAAACACCAGCGAATATACTTTCTACTCAGCACCCCACAGAACATTTTCCAAAATTAACTACATAGTGGGACACAGAAAAAAACTTAACAAATACAGAAGGATCGAAATATTCCCATGCATTCTATCAGACCACATTGCAATAAAGCTCAATATTAACACCAGAATAAGCCCTACTATCTACAAGAACACATGGAGACAAGATACTCCTGAATAATGAATGGGCAAAAGAAGAAATAAGGGAATAAAAGTATTCCTGAAACTAAATGAAAAAGACAATATCACACAACAAAACCTATGGAATACTTTAAAAGCAGCCCTAAGAGGGAAATTTATAGCAAGAAGTGCCTACATTAAAAAAACAAAACATAACAGAAAGAGTACAAATAAATGATCTGACACTGCAGCTAAAAACACTTGAGAGACAACAACAAATGAATCCTAAACCCAAAAGACAAGACAAAATAACAAAAATTCGAGCAGAGATCAATGAAATAGAAACACTGAAAACAATACAAAGAATCAATGAATCCGAAAACTGGTTCTTTGAGAGGATAAACAAGATAGACAGATCTCTAACCCCGTTAACCAAAAGAAAGGAAGAGCAACTCCAAATCAATAAAATTCAAGATGAAAAGGGAAACATGACAAACAACCACTTGACCCAGTCATACCAGTCCTGGGTATATACACAAAAGACTCAACCTGTCCCAGAGAAACATGCAAAACCATGCTTATTACGGCTCTTTTCACAATAGCAAAGAGCTAGAAGCAACCCAAGTATCCCTCAACCAATGAGTGGATAAAGAAAATGTGGTACATTCTATACAATGGAGTTCTATGCAGCAGTAAAGAAAGATGAAATCATGAACTTTGCAGGTAAATGAATGGGACTAGAAGCCATTATGCTAAGTGAAGTAACACAGTCCTAGAAAAACAATCCACAAATGGTATCCCTCATTTGTGGATACTAAGACCAAATCCCTAGTTGTAAATCAAACTGAGAAACGTTAATGTATTTCTTTTTATCTGAAAGCAACTGTACAGTTAAAATGTGAATTCCTACCACTTATTTTCAGACTTTATAATTTTGGTATATGGGTTGAGGGTATGTATGCATATTTTAGAATAATATAAGGCTGGGCATGGTGACGTATGCCTTTAATCCTAGCACTTGGGATGCAGAGGCAGGTGGATCTCTGTGAGTTCAAGGCCACCCTGGTCTACAAAGTGAGTTCCAGGACAGCTGGAGCTACAGGGAGACCCTGTCTCAAAAAGACCAAAAAAAAACAACAACAAAAAAAGAATAATATAAAATTAAATGGAAAAATGTGAATTCCTAAACACATTTTGGAATTAACACATAGATTATTTTCAGAAGTCGTAATTTTGCTGTATGTGTGATGTATATTGTATTAGTAAGTTTTCTGTTGCTGTGATAAAGCACCATGACCAAGGAACTTATAAAAGGAAGAGTTTATTTGAGCTTACGATTGGCGGTTCCAGGGAATTAGAGTCCATTGTGGCGGGAGGCGTGGTGGCTGGATCTGGAGCAGCAAGCCAAGGGTCACATCTTGCAAAGAGCACAGGAACAGAGAGGGCAACTTTAGACCACAGAGGCTTGTTAAAACTCACTAAGCCTGCCCCCAGTGACACACTTCCCCCAGCATGGCCACACCTTCTAAGACCTCCAAAAACAGCGCCACCAACTGGAGACAAATGTCTGAGTACTTACAGCCTATGGGGGACACAAGGCATATTTTAGAGCAATACAACGTGGAGAAAACAGCAACAACAAAAGGACTGGGTCAAAGAACTGACTGAAACAGTAAACTTCTGCCCCCAACAGTAAACGTCTGCAAAGAAAAAGACTGAGTAAAAGATACAAGACATGTAAGGCAGAATGCATGAGTTCGAGTGGTGTGGGGGGCATGGAAGGGGGAATGAATCTAAATTGCACTGATAAATATTTTATGAATTGTACAAAACTTCAATAAAAATATTTTTAAAATGACAAACTAAAAGAAGCATCAGAGAGCATACTAACAATTATTGTGTCAGAATTAAAGTTAAGACCTGGGTACCTTTTGCTCACTCTGTCAATAAAAATGGTCCAAAGTTTTACTTCTTATAGAAAAGCACAAGATTTGTCACATGAACAATGTAGTAGCCAAGCTTTTTTACTTTCTGGAATCTATTTGGAAGTTCATCATACAGCAGAGACTGTATTAAAAATGCTTCTCCATACCTTCTATTCAAAAGTGATATTAAGCAGTCTACTTATTCATCAGTACAGCAAATGTTCTGGATGGTGCGGATGTGCTGAATCCCCATAGATAAGCCTTGAGGGTAAAAAGCTCAGCTTGCTAGAGACCCATCAAAATATCTCTGGTTAGTATCTGGAAAAGGTAAGTCAGTATCTGAGTTTAGTTCATAATCTTAAGGAAATACAGATAGTAGTTAATTAGATGATGTCATTCGTTTGTCCAAAATTGAAAAAAAAAAAAAAAACCCTGATTTCAAAGCAGAAATCCATCTTGTCAGTTTCATGCTTATATCTGGTAAGAAATGTTTTTACCTCTACTTATATGTAGTAATAAAGTGCTAAGTGTTAAAGAAAAATCAAAATATGAGAGTAAGGGGGTCTTCCTAAGAACATGAAAAACACAGGACTTTTTCTTAACACCAAAAACAAATTTAGTTTCCTTGTCACAAAGCTAAAAATAGTGATATTATATTGTGCCAAGGTATCAAGCAGGAAGAAAAATAAAAGCAATGCCCCACTCCCTTCAAAGGGAAACTCTTACATCTTAAATAGAACTAACATTTGAAATTTTCTTTTTTTTTAATTTAATTTTTATTGATGGTTTGTGCATTTCGTACATCATTTTCCAATTCAGATCAGGCATATTTCCCTTTCCCTTCCTCCCCACCCCCACCCCATCCCAGGTCATGTATTCTGCCATAACTGTCCTGCATCTTTCAGGTTTTTTTTTCATTTTTTAGCTATAAGTGATAATCCATGAGTATAAGCATCCTTCGTGCAAAACCAATCTACAGACTGTTGTGCCCAAACCCCCACAGTCCCACCATTCAGTGGGGGGTGACAGGTTGTTTGTTCAATCAAGTTGATCAAATGAGTGTCCAGACTACATCGCTGTAGTTTCACC
>VZQC01005680.1:5113452-5125179 GCA_009823505.1 Rhizomys pruinosus | reverse complement strand
TCTCCAACTGTAAATTGGAGACAACTATTATAGAGGTAATCTCTTATAAAACTGGTAAAACTGCCTTCTTTAATTGACTAATAGACATAGGAACTGTGAAAAGGATTATTCTCTATTCAGAACCAAATATAATACTAAAGTCTCCTTAAGCTATGCACTTAAGCAAAATATATTAATACAGGAGCTCTGACATCAGCAATGGATTATTCTACCAAGGAGATGTTGGCCAGGGGATCCAAGCCCCCACAAAAGGTAAAGGCTCCTTGCCTCTAAACTGGGATACCTGCAAGAAGAGAGGCGATAAGGCCCTGCTGTCGAAGACCTGACGTTAACATGGGAAAGATGTATTGAGACCACACATGCAAG
This sequence comes from Rhizomys pruinosus, assembly GCA_009823505.1. Lineage (NCBI taxonomy): Eukaryota > Metazoa > Chordata > Mammalia > Rodentia > Spalacidae > Rhizomys > Rhizomys pruinosus. The sequence goes on along the minus strand of VZQC01005680.1, from coordinate 5,124,813 downwards.
TGTACAGATGGTCTCTGGAATACCAGAGAGTGTTACCAAAAGCCACTATACCAATAAAGCAAATATGGGTCTCCTTGAGTCAAGCAAGACTCCTCCGTCAGCACCAGCTACACCTCACCTGCCTGGAAATACTGTGCAGCAGAGGCAGCCATATGCCTGAATATCCCAAATCTAATTGACTTTGGCTCTCTCCTTGGAGGAATAACCCACAGCTGATGCCACAAGCTTGCACCCTCTAATGTTCAGGAGATGTTATAAGCCACAGTAAGACCCTGTCATATTCAACATGAAATAGAATGCTTAAGAATCACAAAAACCCAAAATCTGTGTATTCTGAGAAGTATTTTGAACAAAAACTTTCAGAGTTCTTTAATTGATCAATTAAATGAACTTTCTCCATCACAGTCTCATTTATAGAACATCTATCATGCTAGTGTTAAACAACCTCCTCAGACATCTGTTAGGATAAAACAATGAATTGTTTGATGACTGAAGCAGATGTAACCAGATGTTACAGATGGTATTATTAGAACCATATTTCAAAAACTTACTGAGCTGTCATAACAGAATGAAATACTTACAAAGCTGAATATTAACACCATTCATAGGCACAGTACCAGAAAAATGTCTTCTGCTTATTCTACCACTCAAAATGTATACCTTAGCCTTGATTGAATATTAATAAACTTAACAGAGAAAATGTAGTTGAAACATTATGCAGTCAGCATTAATAAATCCAGAAACGTTGGTGATTTCCAAAGTTAAAATGTCTCCATTATTAGGCTGCTTTGTACTGGTTGTCAAGTTGACAGGATCTAGACTCATCTGGGAGATAAACTTCTGGAGAGATTATCTACATTATATTAACTGAGGTGAGAACATTCACTCTAACTTTAGAATGCACCATTCCATTAAATTGGGTCTCTGACTGAATAAAAAAAAGAGAGAAAGTTAGCTGAGCTTGAGCATTCATAACTCTCTGCTTCCTGACTGTGGACACAATGTGACCAGTCAGCTCATTCTTGTGCCACCATGCCTTTGCTGCTATGATGAACCATATCCCTTGCAACTATGAGTGAAAATGAACTGTTCCCTCCTGAAGTTATTTTTGTGAAGTATTTTGTTGTAGCAATGACAAAGGTAACAGCTATTAATTTCAGTCAAGTTATTAATTTCAGAGTTCTAATAATTACATCAGTGTGCTATTGCTTTAATCCAACCATGTTTATCAACCAAAGATTCATGTTCTAATGATCAATTCTTTTTTTTTCTTATTTGTTATTGAATTTTTGTGCGCTTCATACAAGACATTTTAATCATATTTAGGCCCCCTCCCATATCTTCAACCCAGACTCCAGTGGATGTACTCACACAGAGGGACATCTGGGGACACAAACTTGACTTGATAAGCCCTAACATATATGACAGAATGTCTGAAATACCGTGGAGGAGATCAATTCTTTTGCCTAGTGAATCATAAATCAGGAAAGACAATCTCAACATCTCAGCCAGTGTATATTTGATATAAATGACTAAACACATTTTATAGGAAATAAAAGAAAAAGTCCATTATTAACTAATGGTGTGATTTCTGAAAATAACACAAGTCGGACTGTTCAGATAGCATTAGATATTATGAGCAAGTGTGGAAAAGATGCTGTGGAGAAGTTATTCAATAAAAGAAATAAAGGAAAAATAAAAGCTTCAGTTTCAGATAAATTAAGTGATATTTGTAAGAAAACAGTGGAGTAGAATAATTCGCTATCAGCTACATCAAGTTCTATATGTAATGTAGGTGGGAGATAGTTAGAAGGAAATTCTTTCACCATCCTTGAGTGCACAATGAAGGCTATACCAGCGAAATGAATTCCTAAGGCGTGTGTCGCTATTTCCAGTGCAATGATGGGCATTGTTCTACAAACTCTGAAAGCTGCTGTTATGCTTTGTTTAATGGCAGGCAAAGGACTCTTTCTGCTAGATTCTCATTGCCATCATATGAGGCATCTCAAAAACAAAGTATCAGTGATCCCCTGATTAAGGACCCAACACAAAAACAAAAGAGAAAAGCTTTTGATTTTCAAGAAAAGATGATGTACCACCATGGCTCAGGGACCATTGCAGAAGAGGGAGCAGAAAGATTGTAAGAGCCAGGGCTGGTTCATGAACACAGGGGAGCAGAGAATTTCAGGCCACAGGAAGCTTGCACATGTGAGCTTGTGGCAATGGTGGCATCAAGCACAGGACCCATGCCAACTCAATGAGACAAGGGTCCAGAGGGGAGAAGAGAAAGAGGTGATGGGCCAGCCCTAGACCAAGAAATATTGAAGACTGATTGCTACTGGGTGAAGGAGAGTATGACCTGCTTACAATCTCTACATAGTGGAGATTGTAAGCACTAGACAGTGGATGAATTTGCACCTAAGGACATCTGGGTACAAATGCTTGACTGTATAGCTCTTACCACGTATGATGGAATACAGGAGGTCTGGTGAGGGGTTCCAGGGGCACTGATGGGGGAGGAGGTCTCAACTATGAAACTACAAAGCTTAATAAAATCTCAAATAAAAAATGTGGTCCCGACCTGGCCTTCACCTGTTCGAGGAAAATACTGTCTTCCTGTTTGAGGAAAATGCTGTCTTCATTAGAAAAACTTTCTGAATACTTTAGGTTCTTTTATTAGAAAAAGAATATATTTTTTCCTTGATTCTCAGATGATGGAAAATGTTATCTTGAATTTGTAAATTCTAAACAAGAATATAATATTTCTCAAATCCAATATCATCAAATTTATATAACCTAAAAATATCAATACTTGAAACTATTCTTAGGAAAATAAATTACACATTTAAGTAATAGTTATGGAAAAATGGCCCCAGAATTCATATTTGACGAGGTATTCATAATGCTGACACAATTTCCAGTAACATTCTGACAGTTATTAAAAATTATTTAGACTTATGGACATAGTGGCACACACCGTTAGTCCCAGCACTTGAGATGCAGAGGCAGGTAGATCTCTAAGAGACTGAGGCCACTCTGGTCTATATAGAAAGTTCCAGGCCAGCTGTGGGTACAGGAAGACCCTATCTCAAAAAAAAATAATCAGAACAAAAACCACTGTGATCAAATACAAAATAAGAACCACTGCCAGTGATATAGTCAGACATATTTTTGTACTGGGAATGGTGCCACACACTTTTAACCCTGGTACAAGGAAGGCAGAGGCAGGTGGATCTCTGTAAGTTCAAGGCCAGTCTGGTTTACATAGCGAGCTCCAGGCCAGCTAGAGCTACATGGAGACCCTGTCTGAAAAAGACCAAAAAGAGAGTGCTTTTGAAAAAAATCTCTATAGCTATGACAAACAGCTTTATATGCAAATAATAGGGGCAGGAGAGATGGCTCCACAGTTAAGAGCACTGACTGCTCCTGCAGAAAATCCAGGTTCAAAACCCAGCACCCACATGGTGGCTAACAATCAATCGTCTGTAACTCCAGTTCCAAGGGATTCAATGCCTTCTTCTGTCCTCTTTGGGCATTGTGTGACATGGCTTGCTTCATTTATGTGTATGCATGTATTGCCTGTATGCATGTATTTTATTTTTTAATAAAATAAATATAATATTTCAAAAAATAAAAATAATAAATATTTTCAAAATGACAGCAGGAGAGAAGTGCAAACATCTGGCAGTGATGAATTACCAATGAATTCATCATGCTTCAGACAACTGAGACAATCTGACAAAAATCCTTCCCTTGAACGTATGGTATCACCGGTTTACCCTTCCATGGACACTAGAAGCACAATTTCATTGACAACCACATTGCTAGAACTTTCTCCAGCGTAATTGGACAAATAATTTGTTGACTGGTCCTCAAAAGATAATCACATTTGTTTGGCTGAATCTAGAAGAGAGTTTGCCTCTTGAAGATCAGTCTAATAAAATATTATGTATGAATCTAAGTAGTTCCAAAATTAGTCCTGAGGACAGCCCCAGGCCAAGAAAACAAAACCAAATTTTAGTGCTTGTCTAAATGTTACACTAAACTTCAGGCCAAGCCTAGTGATGCTTAGGCCAAAGTCAAAGGACTGAGTTCTGTCCTGGAGAGATGACTCCAAGAGGCGGTATATCCAGGACTGCCACAAAGAAGGATGCAATTATTTGACTAGTTTTTCCCCATTTTCGAGTCCTTTGTAACCTAAGTAAAATTCATATACAAAATATTGCCAGCATTTGAATGGTCAACATTTTCCTTAATGCATAGTAAATATAGCACTGTTTTCTCTTTTAATGTCTTCATGATAAAAACATATCTCTTGCACGAAAGTCTGCTCATGCTTCAGAAAAAGAAGCCTGGTCTAGCAAGACCTGATTTTGTCCTCGAGTGGATGGAACTGGTAAATGAAAAGCTGAAAGGAGCAAGGTGCTCCCACCCTCCTCCCCCTAAAAAACCCCAAGAGACCCCTGAAGACCAGATCCTCAACTGACCTTGAGAAAACAGAAACCTTGGTTAATCTAGGCTAACCTTGGTTAATCTAGGCTAACTGTGTGGACATAAGCATCCAAAAGAAAAGTACAACCAGATATAAATAATCAGTAAGATTAGAGGAACTGTACTGCAGACATAGAACTTGAGATCTTAGTAAAAAGACAAAAAGAAAAAAACAGTGAGTACTGTTGTTTGGCCTGTCTTCAATTCTTACTGGCAAGTGCATCTACTCTGTGGCTGCCACCGCTTTTGGCACTCCTCAAAGACATGTGACACAGCTTTTTAACATTCCAATATGGACTGAAGACTCCTGTCTCTCCAAGAATCCTCCAAACCTTCAATGCCAGATGGGGACTACTGAGATACCCAGTGTGCTGGATAGCTTTAGTGTCAACTTGACACACCTGGGTTGAGGGAGCCTCAATTGGGGAATTGGCTCCATTGGACTGGCCTGTGGCCATGTCTGTGGAGTATTGTCTTGATTGTTGGGCAATGTGGGAGGGCCCAGTCCACTATAGGTGGTGCCACCCTGGGCACGTTGTTGTGTACCATATAAGAGGGCAGCCTGGGCATGGGCCAGGGGAGCAAGCCAGTAAGCAGCACTTTTCCATGGCCTGTGCTTCAGCTCCTGCCTCCAGGTTCCTGCCCTGAGTTCCTGCATTGGGCTCCCTGAGTGATGAACTGTGACCCAGGAGATGTGAGCTGAATAAACCCTTTCCTCCCCAAGTTGGTGTCGTTCAGAGTGTTTTGTCACAGCAATTGAAGACAAACTAGAACACCCAGCTTGTGGACTAAACAGCAAAGGGGATATCAGCCTCATCAGAATATAGACTGCCATTGTTGGACTACCTGGGTTGTATCATGGAGGCCAGTACAGGGGGATCATACAGGATGCATGCTTACTGGACTTCATTTGGGGGACCATGGGAGGGAAAGACCCCAATGTGTAGCAAAAGTGCAGGATTGATGGTTGTTTGGGATTGCGAAGGAGGAANACCATCCCAGTGTTTCCTTTTTTTTTTTCTCCCAGCCTCCCAATTGCTCCAGCCTCCAATCTCCCAGCCCCCACCCAAGCTACTCACCCAGGGGGCTGCCGCTTCTGCCAGGGGTATCCTCTTGCCCAAAGGCGCAGCCGCACAATTGTACCTCCTGCCCCCGCCAGCAGGCCACCCTCTCCTCCAGAACGCTCTGGCCCCAAGCCGCCAGGCGTCACACCCCCCCCCCGTCACGCACCTAACCCGCCCTCCTCAAGCGGTCCCCCCCCCAGCTCCCCCCAAGCTTACTCGCCCAGGTGGAGCTTCTGGGTTTTTTTAATCCCTGGGGGGGCCCAAAGCGCGCAGCCCCCGCCCCTCTAAGCCCGCCCCCCCTGGACCTGCCGGAAACTCATCGGGACCCTCTGTACGCCCTCCATAAGCCGCCCTGTGATTCCCCGCCCTCAGGCCCCAAGCTCCCAAGCTACTCGCCCAGCTCCACCCCAAGACTCGCCCACGTTGGGCTTCTGCGGGTATACCTATGCCCCAAAGCCGCGCAGCCGCGCTGGCCGCCGGCTTCTCCGGCCCCTCTGGCCCACCCCACAGCGTGACCGGGTCCCGTCGGGTCCCCCAAGCCTTCAAGCCCCCACCCAGCCCCCCAAGCTACTCGCCCAGTGTCTTCTGGCTACTGGGGTATCCTGCCCCCCAAAGGTGCATGGCGCCCCTTCCCGCCCCCTCCCCATCGGCCCCCGGACTCCCGGACCTCTGCCCATGAGCCAATGGTCCCCCCCTCCCGCCCTCTCAAGGCCAAGCTCCAGCTACTCGCCAGGTTGTCTTCTGGGTATCCGCCCCCAGGCGCCAGCGCTCGCCCGCAGACTTCTCCTGGACCCTCTGCCCCCAGGGCCCGCGGCGGTCCCCCCTCAGCTCCCCAGCTCCCAAGCTACTCGCCCAGGTCGGCTTTCTGGGTATCCTGCCAAGGCGGCCAGCCGCCCCTCGGCGCTGGACTCTCCGGACCCTCAGGCCCAGCCGCCCGCCGGGGTCCCGCCCCCAAGGCCCCAGCTCCCAAGACTACTCGCCCAGGTGCTTCTGGGTTCCTGCCAAAGGCGCAGCCGCCCTCGCGCCGCCGGACTCTCGGACCCTCTGGCCCAGCCCCCCGGTCCCGCCCTCAAGGCCCCAGCTCCAAAGCTACTAGCCCAGGTGGCCTCTGGGCACCCTGCCCAAAGGCGCAGCCGCCTGGCCGCAGGACTCTCCGGATCCTCTGGCCCAGCGCCCCGGGTCCCGCCCTCAAGGCCCAGCTCCCAAGCTAATCGCCCAGGTGGCTCTGGGTATCCTGCCCAAAACCGCAGCCGCCCTGGCCGCCACACTCTCCCGGACCCTCTGTTCCAGCGCCCGGGTCCCGCCTGCAAGGCCCCAGCTCCCAAGCTACTCGCCCTTAGGTGGCTCCTGGGTATCCTGACCAAAGGAGCAGCCGCCCTGACCGCCGGAATCTCCGGACACTCTGGCCCAACGCCCGTCACCCGCCCTCCAAGGCCCCAGCCTCCCAAGCTAATCGCCCCAGGCTTGGCTCTAGGTTTATCCTGCATCAAATAGGCCAGGACCATCCCACCTGCAAGTAGACTTTCCGGACCACATGCGCAAGCGCACTGGTCCCCGCACCTCCCTCAAGGACCAGCCTCCCAAGCTACTCGCCCAGGGTGGCTTCTGGGTATACTGCCCCAAGGCGCAACAGCCACCATGGCCCGCCCGGGATACCACTCTCCGGACCCCTCTGGCCCCAAGAACGGCCGGGAGCGGGTCCCGCCCTCAAGGCCGTAGCTCCCAAGCTACTCGCCCTTGTGGCTTCTGGGTATCCTGGCGAAAGGCGCAGCCGCCCTGTCTGCCGGACTCTCCGGACACTCCGGCCAAGCGCCCGGGTCCCGCCTTCAAGGCTCCAGCTCCCAAGCCCTTACCTCGCCCAGGATGGCTCTTGGGTATCCCTGCCCAAGGCGCCGCCGCCCTGGCCGCGCGACTCTCCGGACCCTCTGAGCCCAAGCACCCGGGTCCCGCCCTCAAGGCCGCAACTCCCAAGCTACTCACCCAGATGGCTTCTGGGTATCATGCCAAAAGGCGCAGCCGCCCCGGCAGCCGGACTCTCCGGACCCACAGGCCCAGCGCCCGGGTCCAGCCCTCAGCGCCCCAGCCCCCAAGCTATTCGCCCAGGTGTCTTCTGGGTTTCCTGCTCAAAGGCGCAGCTTCCCTGGCCGCCGGACTCTCGCGACCCTCTGGCCCAGCTGCCCCGGCGGGGGGGCGGTGAGCCACGTAACCCGCCCTGTAGGCCCCAGCTCCCAAGCTGTTCGCCCAGGTGGCTTCTGGGGTATCCTGCCCAACGGCGCAGACGCCCTCGCCGCCGGACTCTACGGACCCTCTCGCCCAGCGCCCGCGGCCCGCGCCCCTCAATGGCTCCAACCCAAGCTTCTCGCCCTGGTGGCTTCTGGTATCCTGCCCAAAGGCGCCACCGCCCCGGCCGCCGGACTCACCGGACCCACTGGCCCAGCGACCGGGTCCCGACCTCAAGGCCCAAGCTCCCAAGCTTACTCGCCCTGTCCAGTTGCCTTCTGGGTATCCTGCCAAACGGCGGCCAGTCGCCCTGGCCGCCAGACTCTCCGGACCCTCTGGCCCCAGCCGCCCGGGAAATCTCTTTTGCGCTCAAGGCGCACCCAGCTAACGCCGCGTGGGGGGGTGTTCTGGGTATCCTGCCCAAAGCGCAGCCGCCCTGGCCGCAGGACTCTCCGCGACTCTGGCCCAGCGCGCGCGTTCCCGCCTCAAGGCCCCAGCTCCCAAGCTTACTCGCCCAGGGGCTTCTGGGTATCCTGCCCAAAGGCGCAGCCGCCCTGGCCGCCCGGACCCTCCGACCCTCTGGCCCAGCGCCCCGGGTCCCGCCCTCACAGGCCCCAGCAACCCAAACCACTCGCCCAGGTGGCTTCTGGGTATCCGGCCCAAAGGCGCAGCCGCCCTGGCCGCCGGACTCTCCGAACCCTCTGGCCCAGCGCCCGGTCCCGCGCCTCAAGGCCCCAGCTCCAAGCTACTCGCCCAGGTGGGTTCTGGGTATCCTGCCCAAAGACCCAGCCGCCCTGGCCGCAGGACTCTCCGGACCCTCTGGCCAGCGCCGGGTCCCGCCCTCAAGGCCCCAGCTCCAAGCTACTCGCCCAGGTGTTCTGGGTTTCCTGCCCAAAGGCGCAGCCGCCTGGCCGCCGGACTCTCCGGACCCTCTGGCCCATCGCCCGGGTCCCGCCATCAAGGGCCCAGCTCCCAAGCTACTCGCCCAGGTGGCTTCTGGGTATCCTGCCCAAGGCGCAGCCGCCCTGGCCGCGCGGACTCTCCGGACCCTCTGGCCCAGCGCCCGGGTCCCGCCCTCAAGGCCCCGAGCTCCCAAGCTACTCGCCAGGTGGCTTCTGGGTATCCTGCCCAAAGGCGCAGCCGCCCCTGCCGCCGGACTCTCCTCGACCTCTGGCCCAGCGCCCGCCCGGTCCCGCCCTCAAGGCCCCAGCTCCCAAAGCTACTCTCCCAGGTTGCTTCTGGGTATTCTGCCCAAAAGCGCAGCCGCCCTGGCCGCCGGACTTTCCGGACCCTCTGGCCCAGCCCCGGTCCCGCCCTCAAGGTCCCCAGCTACCAAGCTACTCGCCCAGGTGGCTTCTGGGTATCCTGCCCAAGGCGCAGCCCGCCCTTGCCGCCGGATATCTCCGGACCCTCTGGCCCATCCCCACCCGGTCCCGCCCCTCAAGGCCCCCAGCTACCCAGCTACTCGCCCAGGTGTCTTCTGGGTTATCCTGCCCAAGGCGCAGCCTCCCCTGGCCGCAGGACTCTCCGGAACCTCTGGCCCAGCGACCGGGTCCTGCCCTGCCCTCAACGGCCCCAGTCCCCAAGCTACTCGCCCAGGTGGCTTCTGGGTATCCTGCCCAAAGGGCAGCCGCCCTGGCCACCGGACTCTCCGGACCCTCTGGCGCCAGCGCCCAGGTCCCGACCTCAAGGCCCCAGCTCCCAAGTTCTCGCCCAGGTGGCTTCTGATATCCTGCCCAAAGGCGCAGCCCTCACTGGCCGCCAGGACTCTCTCGGACCCTCTGGCCCAGCGCCCGGGTCCGCCCTCAAGGCCCCAGCTCCAAGCTACTCGCCCCAAGGTGGCTTCTGGGTATCCTGCCTCAAAGGCGCAGCCGCCTGGCCGCTGGACTCTCCGCACCCTCTGGCACAGCGCCCGAGTCCCGCCCCTTCTCAATGGCCACAGCTCCCATTACTCGCCCAGGTGCTTCTGGGTATCCTGCCCAAAAGCGCGCAGCCTCCCTGGCCGCCGGACTCTCGGACCCTCTGGCCCAGTAGCCCGGGTCCCGCCCTCAATGGCCCAGCTCCCAAGCTACTAGCCGCAGTCAGGCTTCTGGGTCCCCCCCCCCCTCCCCCCCCCCCCCCCCCCCCCCCCCCCCCCCCCCCCCCCCTCCTCCCAAGGCGCAGCCGCGCTGGCCGCCGGACTCTCCGGACCCTCCTGTCAGCGCCCGGGCGCCTCCGCCCCTCAAGGACTCCAGGCTCGCAAGCTTACTCGCCACAGTGGCTTCTGGCGGTATCCTGCCAAACGGCGCCGCCGCCCTGCCGCCGGACTCTCCGGGACCCTCTGGCCCAGCGCCCGGGTCCGCCCTCAAGCCCCCAGCTCCCACGCTACCCCCCCAGGTGGCTTCTGCGTATACTGCCCAAAGGCGCAACCGCACCGGCCGCCAGCCCGACTCTCCGGACCCTCTGCCGCCCCAGCGCCCGGTTTCCGCCCTCAAGGCCCCAGCTATCAAGCTACTCGCCCAGGTGTTTTCTGGGTATCCTGCCCAAGGCGCAGCCGCCCTGCCCGCTGGACTCTCCGGACCCCCTCTGGCCCAGCGCCCGGGTCCCGCCCTCAAGGCCCCAGCTCCCAAGCTACTCGCCCAGGTGGCTTCTGGGTATCCTGCTCAAAGGCGCAGCCGCCCTGGCCGCCGGACTCTCCGGACCCTCTGGCCCAGCGCCCGGGTCCCAAGCTACTCGCCCAGGTGGCTTCTGGGTATCCTGCTCAAAGGCCCAGCCACCCTGGCCGCCAGACACTCCGGACCCTCTGGCCCAGCGCCCGGGTCCCAAGTTACTCGCCCAGGTGGCTTCTGGGTATCCTGCTCAAAGGCGCAGCCGCCCTGGCTGCAGGACTCTCGGGACCCTCTGTCCCAGCGCCCGGGTCCGGCCCTCAAGGCCCCAGCTCCCAAGCTACTCGCCCAGGTGGCTTCTGGGTATCCTGCTCAAAGGCGCAGCTGCCATGGCCGCCGGACTCTCTGGACCCTCTGGCCCAGCGCCCGGGTCCTGCCCTCAAGGCCCCAGCTCCCAAGCTACTGGCCCAGGTGGATTCTGGGTATCCTGCTCAAAGGCGCAGCCGCCCTGGCCGCCGCACACTCTGGACCCTCTGGCCCAGCGCCCGGGTCCCGCCATCAAGGTCCCAGCTCCCAAGCTACTCGCCCAGGTGGCTTCTGGGTATCATGCTCAAAGGCGCAGCTGCCCTTGCCGCCGGACTCTCTGGACCCTCTGGCCCAGCGCCCGGGTCCTGCAATCAAGGCCCCAGGTCCCAAGCTACTCGTCCAGGTGGCTTCTGGGTATCCAGCTCAAAGGTGCAGCCATCCTGGCCGCCAGACACTCCGCAACCTCTGGCCCAGGGCCCGTGTCCCCCCCCATGGCCCCAGCTCCCAAGCTACTCGCGCACGTGGCTTCAGGGCATCCTGCTCAAAGGCGCAGTCGCTCTGGCCGCCGGACTCTCCAGACCCTCTGGCCCAGCGCCCGGGTCCCGCCATCAAAGCCCCAGCTCCCAAGCTACTCGCCCAGGTGGCTTCTGGGTATCCTGCTCAAAGGCGCAGCCGCCCTGGCCGCCGGACTCTCC